>CM019179.2:34800170-34893340 GCA_009739505.2 Apolygus lucorum | reverse complement strand
ATTGAAAAACTGAGAAATTGCCGCTGGAATCATCAAAATTGAACAAAAATTGCAGAGAAAACGCTGCAATTTATTACACAAAGGTTTATTATTTTTCTATATAGATCACTCGTTTACAAAGTACTCGGCTTTGTCATTGTTACCACCTACCAACATGAAGAAAAATCGATCGCATTTTGGTCAGCAGCAATTTGAACGTGGATTAGGCCTCTTTTGCGATTCACACTCGTGTTTCTGAATTATCCTACATCCAACGGTTTGTCCTACAGAGCTTCGCGTTGTCTCTAAAAATTCTAAAATTTCAATACTAACTTACGTAAATTGATGAAAAACAATACTTCTATATCAAAATTTTTTGAGTTAGGGGGTTTTTCAAGATGACAACCCTTATTTTTCAACCCTTAGCAGTGACCTACATCAACCAAAATCTTTGAGGCACAACTAGACCCCGAATGGAGCCCTCATACCAAATTTCATCAAAATCGGTCAATGATAAGTGGCGAAAGTGCCGCATACAGCGGATGGCGGATGGACGGCCAAATTTTTATTCGATTTTCGGATTTTACGTACCTTGGAACGTAAACCAACAAATTTTGAGGGGGTGTTGAAAATTTTTTTCTTGGTCGATTCCAAAGGTTCATGATTGAAAATAATAAACCTAAATGGGGGAAAAAACGTTACTGAATTAACGGTTTTTACCATTTTCCCTGGCAATTATTGTCCGATTTTTTAATCCTCCCTCAAACTTTGTTGGTCTACGTATCAAGGTACGTCGAATCCAAAAATCGAATAAAAATTTGGTCGTCCGTCCGCCATACGCGGCACTTTCCTCAGTTAGTGTTGACCGATATTGATGAAATTTGGTATGTAGGCTCCATTTTGGGTCTAGTTGTACCCGAAGATTATTGTTGATGTAAGTCACTTCTAAGGGTCAAAAAATGAATTAAAAAAAATGAAAAACTCAAAAAATTTCGATGTAAAGGTATTGTTTTTTCTTCAATTAAGGATTCTATAGAATTTTGAGAATTTTTTGAGACCAAGCGGAGCTCTGTAGGGCAAACCTTTCGCTCCCTACAAGAATTTAAAGGTTTTACGTACGATAAATCAGAAACACGAGTGTGAATCGCAAATGAGGCCTAATCTCCTATTAAATTTTAGCTGGCCGAAATGCATTCGATGTTATTCTTCATGTTGGGTCGCTTTGCAGAAGAATTGGGTCTAGTTGTACCCGAAGCTTTTGGTTGATTGTAGGTCACTTCTGAGGGATGAAAATTAAGGGTTGAAATTTTGATATAAAGGTATTGTTTTTCCATCAATTTAAGAGAGTAATGAATTTTTAGAATTTTTAGAGACCACGCGGAGCCCTGTAGGACAAACCGTTTGCTCCCTACGAGAACTTAAGGATTGGACTTACGATAAATCAGAAACACGAGTGTGAATCGCAAAAGAGGCATAATCTCCGTTCAAGTTGCTCCTGACCAAAATGCGATCGATTTTTCTTAATGTTGGTAGGTGGTAACAATGGCAAAGCAGACGAGTGATCTATACATATAGAAAAATAATAAACCTTCGTGTAATAGGTAATTTGCAGCTTTTCAATTTGTTCATCCTACTAAGCTCTATCAACAGACGAGAGGTTTTACAGTAGTGACTTTGATAATATCAAAGTTATATATCATATAATTATATTTTATATAATTGTTGGAGATTTTGGAATTTGTCTCGAAAGCCCAAAATAAACAGTCTATCCCTTCCAAATTGTATAGATGCCTAATATAATTTGTGAATGTTCATGGTCCAATTCGAATGAAATTTTCTAAATTTGTGCGCCTTGATTAATATTTTAAAGCTGATAAAATTTTATCAAAAACGGCTAACAATTTTGTGAACTACAGTCTTGAACGCTGAAGGATACGTTTTTTTTTCAACCTTGGTTAGTGAAAACAATGTTTCCGCTACGTTGGTAGATTCGGAAGCAAAACGGAAGAATAGAATTCTTGCGATAATTTCAAAATTTGGAGTTTTGAATGACATTTGGGGAAAGAACTCATTGTTGGACGAAACAAGCTTTTCGGGATCGGACGAGCGGTGAATTCGGGAATCTGGCAAAACAACCTGTGTCAATCGATGAGGAATGAATTACTTTTTTGTTTCTCCGATTTGTGAAAACAGAGATAACCGACAGTGAGAGCCCCTTAGCCGAGCGGTCGAGGCCATAAATTGAAAAATAACAAGATTTATTCACAGCGGATTGCTACAATCTTTGTGGAGTTCGCGGAACGTTTGTGTCTCTTCAGTTTCGAACAGGGAAGGATGATTGCGGAGGGTCCGATTTCCTATTGAAATTCCATTGGGGCGATTTTCCACGTCCTGATAGCGACTACCGGAATTGATCGTTATTTCATGAAATAACAATTTATTTCATACGATATGTTTTTTATTTTCCTTTATTTAATATAGGTACACATTTTTAAAATACATGATATTTTAAACAATCAAAACAAGAAAAACTGGAGCACACCGATAGGTTGTACATTCAATTGAAAGTTTCAATGAGTTTATCGTGTTCTTAAATGTACCCACAATGAACAAAGATGATAACGTGGTGGGTTTGGGGAAAAAAAAACGTTGCAAATCATTCGTTCAAGGTTGTTTTCCTGTAGAGATCAATTCTGCAAAGAATACAGCTTTGCCATTGTCACTTTTGCTTCCTTTAAAAAAACTTCTCTACAATCGAAATTTCCGCTCGTTCTACGTTTTAGACCTTCCTGCACAATGGGGGGTGCGCCTGATTTTTTTAAACATTTAATTAATAAATTAATTAAATTAAAAATTATTAAATTAGATTAATTAAAATATTAAATTAAAAATAAAATTAAATTAATAAAACATTAATTAATCGAAAGTAGACCTCATCCTGAGAATGTTGACACCAGCCGTTCTCTTTTTGAATGAGTAGATCTTTTTCTATGATTTTTCAAAGTTTCGAATGTTTATGACGTCACGCCCACTGTGACGTCATAAACATTCGAAACTTTGAAAAATCGTAGAAAAAGGTCTTCTCACGTTAGAAGGTCGCGGTTGGTGTCAAAATTCTCAGAATGAGGTCTAGTTTAGATTGAAAATAATAATAAACCGTTTTTCCGACCCATGCGCACACCCATATTGGTTCCGTATCTGTCTGTCTGTGTGTTTGTCATGAATTCCTTGCCCCGCGGACTGATATAGTAGCCGCTGCGCATGCGCAAAATCCTTGCCACAGCCATAATTTCCACAATTATCATCCGATTTCGATGACATTTTCAGAAATTGTGCGGGTTGTGGTGGAGATGGTCCCTTACCTGATGGTACTTACCTACTACCTACCTACGACATTATTACCTTCACACCTTCAAAATCAAGTATATTTAGAAGAAATAAACGCTTCACTCTCGATTCAAAACATCGGGAGCTTCATATGGAAATTTGATTGCTGGTTGCTAAGGAAGGAAAACTGAATGAAACTCTAAGAAACGAACAGCGATCGCATTTAAGTCTGCAAAAATTTGAACGGAGATTAGACCTCTTTGGCGATTCACACTCGTGTTTCTGATTTATCGTAAGTCCAACCCTCAAGTTCTCGTAGGGAGCGAACGGTTTGTCTTACAGAGTTCCGAGTTGTCTCAAAAAATTTTAAAAATTCTATACTATTTAAAATTGGTGAAAAAACAATACCTTTATTTCGAGAGTTTTTGAGCTAGGGCATTCTTGAAAATTTTAACCCTTAATTTTCACCCCTTAGAAGTGACTGACATAAACTAAAAGCTTCGCGGCACAACTAGACCCCAAAAGTAGCCCATATACCAAATTAGAACCAAATCGGTCCAGTGCTGCTAAGAAAGGAGCCGCGTACGGCGTACGGCGTGGAAATGACGTGGAATTCTACCCTTAATTCGTCGAAACTGCCCGAGGCCCAACAAACCAGAAAACCTTGATTTCCATGAGCGCAACCACGTTTTTTGGCATTTGAACGTATTTTTCACCCCTAATTAGCGAAGTAAAATTAAAACAAATTATACCATTGAAAAGCTGAGATCTTTGCGCAGTTTTTGATGTAGAGGTACGTGAAAAATCATGTGGATGTGAAACCTTAAAAATCAAAAAAAGTAGGAAATTTTGACAAATTTACAAAAATGTCTTTACAAGTTGATTTTTCACCCATCACGACCTTAAATTTTTTTTGTATAACTTCTAGAAAGAAGTTAAATTTAACGCCCTATCCAAAAGTGTAATTAGATTTTGAATCACTCGTAAATTAAGCGAGTTATGGTCATTTTCGTGGCTTAAGGTCGAAAACACGAAAAAAATCTTAAAATTAAAATAACTCGGAAATTAAGCGTCTAACGAAAAATTGCTATGAGACACTTTCTTACTAAAATTAGTTGTAAAATCGACAGGGTGTGCCTTAACATGGCACACCCTGTATACAGGGTGTCCCATAATATGTTATCATATTATGTTATTATATGATAACATATTACGTTATCCACCAAATTTTGAGAGTCGATTCTACAACTAATTTGCAACAAAAAAAGGTCTCCTAGCAATTTTTTTAACCCCCTTAAAATCCGACTTTTTTTACTTTAAAGATTTTTTTCGTGTTGTTGACCTTACACCTTTAAAACGGTCATAACTCCCGTAAATTGCACTCAAAAATTAAAATAAGGATACCGTTGGAAAGAGCGTGAAATTTCTCAATACATGAGCTGTTGACCAGTCAAGAAAAACAAAACGCTAGAGTAGTATTTTTACCTCAAACTTGAAAAATAGTCAATTTTAGTTTTTGGTGAAAATGTTGATGATTGTTCCTCATTGAAACAAGGTATTTGCCAGAGAGGCTCAAAAACTTAAAAACGTCTTCATTTCATCAGCTTTTCAACGGTCACCCAATTTTTAGTTTCACTGTGGAATTGAAGGGAGAAAATGGTGTTTGAATGCGAAAAAACGTGAAATTTTCGACGGGAGGAATCCGAGGTCTGCTCCGCCGCCCTTCCCAAGCACCACGTCCCCACGTCAAACCGTCGATTTCGTTGAAAAAAATCACGTTTTTTTCGCATTGAACCACCATTTTCTCCCTCAAATTCCACAGTAATACTAAAAATGCGGTGACCATTGGAAAGCAAATGAAATGGAGCAGTTTTTAAGCTTTTGAGCCTCTCTAGCAAATACCTTGTTTCAATGAGGAAAAATCATCAACATCTTCACCAAAAACAAAAATTGACTATTTTTCAAGTTTGAGGTAAAAATACTACTCTAGCGTTTTGTTTTTCTTGACTGGTTTACGGCTCATGTATTAAGAAATTTTACTCTCTTTACAACGATATCCTTATTTTTAATTTTTGAGTCTAATTTAAGGGAGTTACGACCGTTTGAATGGTGTAAGATCGAAAACACGAAAAAATCTTAAAAGCCAAAAAAGTCGGATTTTAAGGGGGTTGGGGTGGTGGCATCAGTCGCATACACCTATCCAGTATCATACATCAAATCTAAATATGAGCGTTCTTGATGACGTAGGCAAGATTTTCTAAGCTCAAAATATTTTTGTGCTCACATAAAAGATCTGAAAAGAAGAGGAAGAAGAAGGGAACTTTTTTCGGGTTTCTCACGTGCAGGAAAGGACATCTTGTAGTCAGAACTACATTCCTGGCGTCTGCTCGCACTTTAGGTTAGGAAAGTGAGTCCTCTTCTGAATTAGTATGTTCAAACAAATTTTCTCTTTCCAGCCACTATTTTTTATGTTTCCGCGAAAATGTATGATACTGGTTCCGAAGGGTGAATGTCACCGGTGTCACCCAATTTTTGCCATGTATGAAACCGGGGAAAAAAAGAGTTCTCGAAAATTATTCATCATGGCTGCAGGAAACCGAATATTTTATTTCTCCGGGTTTTACAGCGTTCTTCAACAGTCATTCTATCTATTTCGACCATTGTACTATTTGGACCTCGTTATGCAAATACCTGGTAAGCGGCAAAAGTCGATTTTGAGAAAAACGCGTCCAAAGTTTTTACGAGTATACACGTTGTTTTGGTAGTTGGCATGGGAATTAAGAGGCCAAACTTCGTCTCTGGGGGTTTTTTGGTGTGTTCTTTCCAGCTATTTGGTCAAAATGTAAGAAAAATGTCTGCAAGTATCATTTTTATGCTTACCTGGTTTTTGAAAAAATCACCAAGAGACCAAATCTAAATTTTGAAAACCTGGTAAGCGCCAATGTGTCGCTTACCTGGTTTTTGCAAAAATCACCCAGAGACCAAATCTAAATTTTGAAAACCTGGTAAGCGCCAATGTGTCGCTTAACTGGTAATTGCGAAATTAATTGAACAGAAAATAGAACATTGATAACAGGGTAAGTGAAAGTTTGTCGATTTCCTGTTTGTTGTCACATCAAAAAGAACAGAGACTTCACCAGGAAAATGTCACTCCTAACCTTCCATTGAGGGTGCACGAGAAAAAAGAAAGCATGATGGTCACCGAATTCATGTAAGTACTTGTACTTACTTGAAAATATTTATAAAACGCTGCAAATCATTGCTCAAAGGTTTATTATTTTCTGTATAGATCACCCTTCTGTATAGATCATTGGTTCTCCATCAATAGCACCTACCACCATCTGTATTCTCCCTTGACCTTCCCTCTCAAATTTCAGCTTCCTGCGTTCAATAGGATTGAAAATGACTTCGGAGCTCACTCAGCTGATCAGTGATCTGAAGAGTGAAGAAGATCTCCTCGAATGCTGAAGACGCCTGGAAGAGCACTTCCATTCAATAGGATTGAAAATGGCTTCGGTGCTCACTCAGCTGATCAGTGATCTGAAGAATGAAGAAGCTTTTGAGCAATGATTTGCAGCGTTTTTTACCCACCAACATTTTTTTTACCTACCAACTTTTTATTACCTACCAGCTAGGTACTACCTACCACACCATACTGGCTTCACACCTTCACAATCAAGTTTATTAGAAAGAACTAAACGCTTCACACTCGATTGGAAAAATAGAAAGCTTCATATGGAAATTTAATTACTGGTTACGCTGAAGGCAAACTGTATACAAATCGAAGAAATGAACAGCGATCGCATTTTAGTCCGATAAAATTTGAATGGAGATTAGACCTCTTTTGCGATTCACACTCATGATTCTGTTTTATCGAAGGAAAACCTTCAAGTACTCGTAGGGACCGAACGGTTTGTCCTACAGAGCTCCGGGTGGTCTCGAACATTTTTAAAAATTCAATACTATTTAAAATTGGTGAAAACACAATACCTTTATTTCGAGAGTTTTCGAGCTAGGGCACTCTTGAAAATTTCAACCCTTAATTTTCACCCCTTAGAAGTGACCTACATCAACCAAAAGCTTCGCGGCACAACTAGACCCCAAATGGAGCCCATATACCAAATTTGAACCAAATCGGTCCAGTGTTGCTAAGAAAAGTGCGGCGGACGGCGGACGGCGGACGGGGGACGGCGGACGGACATTGCAAATTTGGATTCTACGCACCTTGAAACGTAAAGTGACAAAGTTTGAGGGGGGGTTATAAAAATTTTTTGCGATACGATCACATAGGCTTATTATTAGAAATAATAAACCAAAAGATAGGTAGTAGATGATAACAAAATAAATTTGGTTATAACTGACAGTTTCAACGCCATTGATATAGTTCCCTCTCCCTCGATTGATACGTTTTGTGATAGTCAGGGGATAGCTAAATCGTGTTCCTCGTGAACTATGTAATACCTATAGGTACGTAAAACCGGTCGCTCGCCACAATCCACGGATTAGAGCTCCGAATTCGATAGGCAGATAATAAACTTATTATATCTGACTTGTCAGACAAGACGAAATCTTTAAAAACGAGAAAACTAAGGCACATTTGAACTAACTTCTTACCACGAGTACCTATTCATTTTAATGTTTAAAAAAAACCACACAATTTTTTGTTGGAATCTCGGATGGAAGAACGTGACAATAAAATTCTTAGATTAATCTGTCGCTTACCAGCTTGTTGACTCAGATGTTTGGCCCAGCTGAATTTACGCAAATCCCTGGTAAACGACGATCTCTGGCGGTTACCTGGTGTTTGCGTAACTACTTTAGTGACCAATTGGTGCTTACCTGGTATTTGCAATGAAACCTAGTGGCGCTTACTAGGTATTTGCGAAATAAAATTCAACATTTGGCGCTTACCAGGTTTTTGCAAAATAAAAAACTGCGGATACAAGGCTTGTCGCTTACCTGACGTAATAATTTAATTACTTTTAATAAACGTAACTGAATGAAACCACTCCAGAATCGTAGATCTTGACAAGCTGAATCCAACGATACCAAAAACTCGATTTTCGATTTTTGTCGCTTACCAGGTATTTGCATAACTGGGTCCATTTGTGAATGTAATCTGGCCTAGATATTGAGCCAAAACGGGAAATTTTCCGCTAACGTGTATGATACTGGTGCCACCACCCTATAAGAAAGTTGCTATGAGACTCTTTTTGTGCAAATTAGTTGTAGAAACTACTCACGAAGTTTGGTGGATAACATAATATGTTATGTGTTATGGATAATATAATATGTCCCATATTATGGGACACCCTGTATAGAAAAATAATAAACCATTGTGTAATCATTTACAGCATTTTTCTTTGGCAATTATTGTTTGATTTTGATGATTCCAGCGGCAATATTTCTGTTTCTCCATTCCCTAAAATCCTTTGAAATTTCCAATTCAAGTACAACTTTTTAACTTTTTGCCCCTTCGATTTGGCTAAATACTAAAAACCAGCGGCGACCGACTGAGACCCCCTTAATGGATGGTTGGTGAAAACGGCCCTTAGGTGTGGTGGCCAAGGATCAGGTTCAGTGTATTGGGATTAGCTGTGTCGGTGAAGGATTATGCGGTGGGGATCAGGTCACAAATAACCAACGCGAAATGAACTGCTGCCTCTTCCGCCTCCACCAACGTCATTTGCGTTTCCATCGAAGCTGAAATTCTGACGCGGCGAAATACTGTGAGAGAAAAAATTTAATATCGCGGTACGAGCGGTAGTTGTAAGGGGATTTAGGGGGCCGACAAAGATGAGGCGTTGGCACGTGAGAGCGGATTAGTGACGAGTGAAGAGCTGCGGCAGCCGTCATTGTGCCGGTGCGTTCACACCTGACTTTTCCCAGCTCCCCCGCTCCCAACCCTTTGCCCGTGCGTTGCTCCCGAATTTGCGGCAAATCCCCCTCCGCGACCTCCTCCCCTCACAAGAGGATTAACAACGGCGGTGGAAGATATGAAGGGTTTATTGAAGCTTCGCCGCAAGCATCACTGAGCTGAGCACAATGAGGGCGGGGCTCGTGACGTCATCGCAGGTCTCAATTCTCCTCCACCCTCGTAGTTCAGCGGTTCACGCTCGCGAGGGCATCAAAAAGTTGGAATTAATCCTTGGCTCCTCCTATTATGAACCTCCTCAAATCAGCCTGCGTGATTAACGGGTTTTTATGTGGAAATCAGCAGTCAGGCCTGGAATACGAGGATTATGAAAAGAATCCCTCAGTGCGTCAAAAGCCCTGTTAACACGCAGCAGATAGATAAACCATCGAAAATCAGCGCTCACCTAACTACCAGGATTTCAATGTACCCTCGTTCACTGGAAGCTTCTCGGAGTGCCTACGAGCACTCATTCAACTACCAGGATTTCAATGTACTCTCGTCCATTGGGAGCTTCTTTGAGTGCCTATGAGCACTCATCCAACTACCAGGATTTCAATGTACCCTCGTTCACTGGAAGCTTCTCGGAGTGCCTACGAGCACTCATTCAACTACCAGGATTTCAATGTACCCTCGTCCACTGGAAGCTTCTCGGAGTGCCTACGAGCACTCATCCAACTACCTGGATTTCAATGTACTCTCGTCCATTGGGAGCTTCTTTGAGTGCCTATGAGCACTCATCCAACTACCAGGATTTCAATGTACCCTCGTTCACTGGAAGCTTCTCGGAGTGCCTACGAGCACTCATTCAACTACCAGGATTTCAATGTACTCTCGTCCATTGGGAGCTTCTTTGAGTGCCTATGAGCACTCATCCAACTACCAGGATTCCAATGTACTCTCGTTCACTGGAAGCTTCTCGGAGTGCCTACGAGCACTCATTCAACTACCAGGATTTCAATGTACCCTCGTCCACTGGAAGCTTCTTTGAGTGCCTATGAGCACTCATCCAACTACCAGGATTCCAATGTACTCTCGTCCACTGGAAGCTTCTCGGAGTGCCTACGAGCACTCAGTCAACTACCAGGATTTCAATGTACTCTCGTCCTCTGGAAGCTTCTTTGAGTGCCTACGAGCACTCATCCAACTACCAGGATTTCAATGTACCCTCGTCCTCTGGAAGCTTCTCGGAGTGCCTACGAGCACTCATACAACTACCAGGATTTCAATGTACTCTCGTCCACTGGAAGATTCTCGGAGTGCCTACGAGCACTCAGTCAACTACCAGGATTTCAATGTACTCTCGTCCTCTGGAAGCTTCTTTGAGTGCCTACGAGCACTCATCCAACTACCTGGATTTCAATGTACCCTCGTCCATTGGGAGCTTCTTTGAGTGCCTACGAGCACTCATCCAACTACCAGGATTTCAATGTACTCTCGTCCTCTGGAAGCTTCTTTGAGTGCCTACGAGCACTCATCCGACTACCTGGATTTCAATGTACTCTCGTCCATTGGGAGCTTCTTCGAGTGCCTACGAGCACTCATACAACTACCAGGATTCCAATGTACTCTCGTCCTCTGGAAGCTTCTTTGAGTGCCTACGAGCACTCAGTCAACTACCAGGATTTCAATGTACTCTCGTCCTCTGGAAGCTTCTTTGACTGCCTACGAGAACTCATACAACTACCAGGATTCCAATGTACCCTCGTCCACTGGAAGCTTCTTTGAGTGCCTACGAGCACTCATCCAACTACCAGGATTCCAATGTACCCTCGTCCACTGGAAGCTTCTTTGAGTGCCTAAGAGCACTCATACAACTACCAGGATTCCAATGTACCCTCGTCCACTGGAAGCTTCTTTGACTGCCTACGTGCACTCATACAACTACCAGGATTCCAATGTACCCTCGTCCACTGGAAGCTTCTTTGAGGGCCTATGAGCACTCATCCAACTACCAGGATTCCAATGTACTCTCGTCCACTGGAAGCTTCTCGGAGTGCCTACGAGCACTCAATCAACTACCAGGATTTCAATGTACTCCCGTCCTCTGGAAGCTTCTTTGAGTGCCTACGAGCACTCATCCAACTACCTGGATTTCAATGTACCCTCGTCCATTGGGAGCTTCTTCGAGTGCCTACGAGCACTCATACAACTACCAGGATTCCAATGTACCCTCGTCCACTGGAAGCTTCTTTGAGTGCCTACGAGCACTCATACAACTACCAGGATTCCAATGTACCCTCGTCCACTGGAAGCTTGTCTGACTGCCTACGAGCACTCATCCAACTACCAGTATTCCAATGTACTCTCGTCCACTGGAAGCTTCTTTGAGTGCCTATGAGTGCTCCTACGTCCAAATTGACTTGTCAGAAGTTCAAATTAAGTTGCATACAAAATAAAATTATCCGAAGTTCAAATTTATTTACAAAAGTTCAAATTAATTTGCCTAAAGTGTATATTGAGTTGCAAAAAATTAAAATAATTGTCAGAATAAAAAAATTAATATAATTGTCAGAAGTTAAAATTAAGTTATTGAAAAGTTCAAATTGAAACTGCCCAAAATTCAACTTGAGTTGCCCAAAGTTCAAATTGGTTTGCTAAAAGTTTAAATTGAGTTTTCAAAAGTTCAAATTGTTTTGTCAGAAGTTTAAATGTTGTTCTATGTTTAAGATTTATGCCTAAGGCCAGTTTGAAATTCATGCCTGAGGGTTTCTTTGTTGGTTTTGTGGGGGGGGGGGGGGGTCAATCTCCTGGGAGCCTAATGGCTGCTCCCACATTTTTTCCGTCATTCATTTCAAAAATTTCGTGAAACACGGATCTTTACTTTCGTGGAGCTAAGGGCAGGACTTGGAAATGACGACAGACAGAGAGACATGGAAATGAACTCTCAATATCATCTCTATATTGTTCAGAAGGAGGACTCACGAAATTTTGTCGTCCTTGCAAGGAGCAGTCGGTAGTAAAGAAGGTAATTAATATGTTGGAAGTTAATAATCTTGCGGACTTGATTTTATAATATAAGGAATGAACACAATATTTCAGTACTTATACTTTTCCTCACGAATGAGAATCATTAATTCCAGTTCTTAACTACAAGATAGAAACAAAATCCGCCAAAATAATCATAATAACGACATGGACTTGATTCTCCAACAAATATCCGATTTTCTCATCCTTTCTCGAAGAAATCCGAGAATTGTCTTCGGAGATCCCACTCCACATCGACAGGGTCAAAGATTTTCGGGTAGGGGCTTCGGGGGAGAGAAAGTAGAGATTTCCAAAACTAAAGGCCTTCCGTAGATTGCGGCGTGAAGGGTCTGATAACCCGTTTAAACTCAGGGCGGGATCAAGGGGCTTCGCCTCAATAAATCAGCCCCACTTATCTACATCTTCCTCGCATTAGGATGCAAATAGCTTCGACGGATCTCTAATAACGACCGATTCCCGGTTGATCTTGTTCCGATCCCCCATTTCCACCACCGTTGTTCGAGGGATCTCTTGAAACGGGGGCTGCCTCTGGGAACTGCTATTGGAGGGAGATGTGGAGGCGTTTTTCGTGCTTCCGAGACTCAAGGAATCGAAACAGTGACGGTTCAATCATTCGCATACTTTGGTGGGGTAAGTATGTGAACCCCACAAAAACGCTGTTCATCAGGCCATCGAGAGAGTAGGGGAAGGACGTGTACCTCGGGCAGCTTGTCTTGAGCAACTTTCTATTACTCAGACCTTTGATGAGAAAAATATTGAAAGAACGCGCCAAAATATCTTTATGTCAAAACTGGGCTCGAATAATGGAGCGCTTTGCGTCGGTTGTAGAAGCTGTTCGTCGTCCAGTTTGTTTTGGCCTCCCATTTTGGGTAATTAATCTCCGTACTTCGAGGTTTCCCAGCGACCTGGTAATAATTTTGACACCTATATTGAGAAGCTGTGTGACGGGCTTCAACAAGATCTATCGCTTCTTATGTTTGGTTTTCATGATTAGACTTGAGAGTTCAAAATATCCTCCAAGTCATTTCTGTGTACCTCGAGCAGCTGAAGAACGTGTACTTTGGGCTACAAGTAGGAGTTGCTCAAGTTACAAACCACTCGATTTCCTTTACATTCCGGTATCTGATTTCACTTCAGAAAACGTCGGCTGAAGATTAGTGAAAAATTCAAGGTTACCTACCAAGAAGCTGAATTTTGGCAAGAGGAAACTTGATAATGAGGCAAGCAGTTTTGAAGACGAAAAAGATGAGTAGAGTTCTGGCGGAGAGGGTGATGGAAATTTGGGCGATCTGAAAAGGGAAATGGCGGAAGAATGGCACGAAAGAGAAACAACCGAGGAATGGCTCGGAGGAAAGTGGGATTTCACCAATGTGGTGGCCAACGTTAACAAAACGCTGCAAATTACTACACAAAGGTTTATTATTTTTCTAATTTACTCGTAACCCATCCTGCTATCAATGAAATGTACTTATTGACTTTCCTTTCAAAATATAACTTCTCTTATTTACATAATAACTGCACAGTTTGATTAGTAATAAGAAATACTACTTTCAACATTATCAGTCCAAAATTGGTACCAAAGTGCCAAATAATCAGATGTTGTGTTTATCAAACCCACGGCACGCACAAACTGTCAAGTATCGGAAATGGGGTCATCCAACAAACGCTGTTATTACCGAGCTTTCGGAAAAATTATTTCCTTCATCAGGGCTCGAAGCAGCTACATGTGAGGAGAGTGTACCCACCAACCCAAACTCTCATTGTTTCCAACCTTGTCAAAGCTTTTAAAATAAATGAATAGCATCAGGCTTTCAACAATAACAAAACAATAAATTTGAAAAATTGTATTTTATTCTTATTTTTTAATTTTTAGGCGTATAAATAACAATAATAAAACTCTGGATACACAATTTGTTATGTGAAAAATAAATTTTCCGAAAGCTCGGTAATAACAGCGTTTGTTGGATGACCCCATTCCCAATACTTGACAGTTTGTGCCAAATAATCGTTGGGAAGAAAACGAAAAAAGTCTACAACTATGAAGTCGTGGACAAATTGGACCAATGCAGGTAAGTATCTAATAAACAAAACTTCCAAATCAAAACGCTGCAAATTATTACACAATGGTTTATTATTTTCTATATAGATCACTCGTCTACAAAATCACCAATCATCCAATATGAAAAGAGGAAAAAAAAAATCAAAAAAAAATCAAAAAAATCAAAAAAAAAAAAAAAAAATCAAAATCACCAACCATCGATTGCATTTTGGTCAGCTCTAATTTGAACGGAGATTAGGCCTCTTTTGCGATTCACACTCGTGTTTTGATTTATATATATATATTTCAATATAAACACTTAAATTTTCGTAGTGAGCGAACGGTTTGTCCTACAGAGCTCCGCGTGGTCTCAAAAAATTCTAAAAAATCTATAGAATCTAAAGTTGAAGGAAAGACAATAGGTACCTTTATATCGAAATTTTTTAAGTTAGAGCGTTTTCAAAATTTCAAAATTGATTTTGGAACCCTTAGTGACCTACATCAACCAAAAGCTTCGGGGCCCAACTAGACCCCAAATGGAGCCTACATACCAAATTTCATCAAAAGCGGTCAATGCTAAGTGGCAAAAGTGCCGCGTACGGCGTACGGCGTACGGCGGACGGACGGCCAAATTTTTATTCGATTTTTGGATTCTACGTACCTTGAAACGTGAACCATCAAATTTTGAGGGGGTGTTAAAATTTTCTTTTTCTTGGTCGATTCCAAAGGTTCATTATTGAAAATAATAAACCAAAATTGGCACCCATTTCAATTTTTTTTAAATTAACAAAAAAAAAAGTCTGCCAAGTGGGTGTGGCACATAGCTTCCTCATATCCATAACCCGATTGTATAGATGATCCGATACATAGTAGTTATTCTCAAAACATCAAAACAAGTTAATATGTAACATCCCTGAAAATTTCATTGAAATCGGATGGAAAATGTAGAAGTTATGGCCGTTATTTTATTTTTTTTTTTTCAAACTCCCCTCAAAGACAAAATGTCTTTTTTGACGGAGGGGGCACGCCATAAATGAAAATAAATAAATAAATCAAATATAATGGGGAGGACGCCCAGGACTCACCCGACGCCGGCCCTAGGGATGAGGGAAGATGAGGAAGGTGGGGGTGGGAGGGAGGGATGAAGGGAAGTGCCTCTGTAAAACGACCACCAGTTCAAATACGAGCCGAGCAGGACACGGGTGGTGATACCACGGAGTACGCCTACCGAGATGCCCAACTCGCGCAACTCCGTGGCACTTTTCCCGCACCACACCCCGCGCCATGACAAGGTCGCAGCCATCACCCTGATGTTGTTGGGTGCCACTCCTTTTAGCTCCGACACCGCTTGCCGTAAATCATCTCTATCATACTTTCTTATCTTAGCCCGCCAAGTCTGCTCCATGTCCAAGCTGCCATTGACAACTTGGACATCCAGGATAATGCAAGACTGGTCGGGCTTGACGGCAACGATGTCGGGCTTCTTACCCTGGTCACTTGGCATGTGATACAATCTCTCCCTCTCAACATCCCAGCCGCTAGATGACAAAGCACCTGCTATCTGCTTGGCGACCGCATCATGACGTAGAATGCGGCCCCCATGAGTCCGAGGACACTGCTGCACTACATGATAAAGATGTCCATTTCCACTCCGACAGGCACGGCAAAGGGGTAGGGTTGTCCCGCGACTACCTCTCGAACACCGTACCGCAGTTGACAGAGTTGCCATGCGGACGGCGTGAAAGTGTCGGTAGTCACGGGCCCCAATGCCCTCCGAAGCCCAATCTACCCATTGGGATGAGACAAGGCTTTCGGAGCACTGTCGGAGTTCTTTACCATCTACTGACTCATGCAGGGCAGCAGCAAACTCAGCAGACGAACTGGGTTTAGGAGCAGATGGTGTTGCTCGGTCGCACCATGCTAACTGCTGCCTGACAAAATCAAGATCAGCAGCCGCACGGGCGACCTCCCAGCTCGACCCTTGAAGGGCTAGCAGGCGCTGGCGGCGCAGAGAAGGGATGCTTGCTGAGAGAGACACAATACCAAGCCCACCGGATTTGACCGGTGCGTGAAAATAGGCACTTGGGACACCAGGTGGGAACCTCAGCCAAGAGCGCACAGCAGAGCAGACTTCTCGATCTAATTCTTGCAGCCTCCCCGTGGTAAGCCTGCCAAAGACTAACCCATAGGTCAGCTTTGGCAGTAAGTACGCGCGGAGGAGGCGCAGCTTCTGCTGTGGCTTCAATGGAGCCTTGGTAACGCGAGCTAGTGCTCTACCAAGGTCCACACGGCTGGTAGTAATGGTGGCCACCCCCATGAAGTCGACTCCAAGGTACCGCCAAACCTCCAGCACGGATCGAGACGGAATGGGGGATTGTCCTACGACAAAACCCCCATCCACAACTTTCACCTTATGCTGGCGACCTGACGGGACCAAGGAGACCGACCCACACTTATCGGGGTTAACCACGAGTCCACACCTGGCTAGCTGCTTAGCAAATGCATTGAGGGCGATCTGCAAGCCCTCACGGGTTTCTGCGAGTAGGATAACATCATCGGCAAAAGCCAATGCTCCTACTCGCACCCCAGGGGCGAGATCAAACCCTACTTCAGTAGGCAGCTTACCCAAGGCCGTATCCACGACCAGGTTGAAGAGGAGTGGCGATAGGGGATCCCCCTGGCGTACCCCACGCCCGATCCGTATATCCCTTGATACCTCGCCCCCTGCCTCGAGGACCGTCACGCCTTCATGGTACAGACAGGCCACATACTCAATTAATCGAGATGGGGCAATCGAAGGCAATCGGTCAGGGCAAGGTGACTGACTGTGTCAAAGGCCATAGCGACGTCCAGAGCGGCGAGATGGAGTTGCCGGCGTTTAATACGGGCCAGCGAGATGACAGTTTGGAGAACTGTAAGGTTCTCCGCTGTGCCAACCGCTGGCCGAAACGCTCTCTGGACGTCACCAATGACACCAGCCACCTGGAGGCGAGATGCCAGTACTTTTTGGAAGTGGCGGAAGACTACCGAGGACACTGAAATCGGTCGATAGCCTCCAGGCCCACTTCCCCCTTTCTTGGGAATAAACACGGTTCGGGTACGGGTTAACGCTTTCGGGGGTCTTCCCGCAAGCATGAGCAAGTTGAGGATGAGCAGCTTAATCGTATTTGGTGCTTTATTCCAGCGACGGGCAGAAACACCATCCGGTCCAGCGGATGTGGAGTTCTTGACACGGCACTTGTGTGCCTCGTCAAGTAGCACCAGCGAGCACAAGATGCTGCGTAAGGAATCCCTGGTGGAGACTGGGGGAACCACTCGCTCCCCAGGGTTGTGGCTGGGAGCACTCAAAAGTGGCTCCCAGAAATCCACAAACTCCTGAAGAGGGGGCTGAACTTGATCTTCCCCAGGCTCCTCCAGTACCTCCGCAGCTACACGTGCCGGATGCTTCCTCCACAAACTCTGAACCCGGTGGTATTCCCGCCATCTTGCTTGCTTAGCTGCTCTGCGACCTCCACGCAACACCACTCTGGGAGGAGGTCCCCCCTGGTGCTGCGTCACGGTCGCATCCCCAACCCGTGGGAAGATTCTCCCTAAATAGGCTGCAACCTCGTCCTCCAGGTTGTCCAGCCCTTCAGCAGCCCGCCTCGCCAGATCCTGCAGGTAGGTGCTTTCATAGCCTTCAATACGACCTACCTGCCCCCCGAGCCTCAAGACTTCGGTCTTCAAGGAGGGACCCCTTTCAAGGAGGAAATTCACGTTTGCGCATGCGCAGTGGCTACTATCAGTCCGGGGGTGTTGAATTTTATAGGGGACCATCTACAACCCAATCTGCATAATCCCTAAAAATTTCATCGAAATCAAGTAGGAAATGTGGAAGTTATGGCCGTTACAAGGAAATTCACGTTTGCGCATCCGCAGTGGCTACTATCAGTCCGAAGGTGGTGATTTTCATAGGGGACCATCTAAATACTAATTTGTAACATCCCTGAAGATTTCATTGAAATCGGATGGAAAATGTAGAAGTTATGGCCGTTACAAGGAATTCAAGTTTGCGCATGCGCAGTCGCTTCCATCAGTCCGAGGATGATGATTTTCATAGGGGACCGTCTTCACACCAACCCGCACAATCCCTGAAAATTTCATAGAAATCGGACAATAACTTCGTATAGTTATGCGCGTTACAAGGAATTCATGACAGACGGACAGACAGACAGACACACAGACAGACAGACACACAGACACGGAACCAAAATTGTTCAGAAAGGTCTAAAACGCAAAACGCGAGTGAAAATTTTGATTTTGGAGAACTTTTTTTTTCGTCCTTGAAAAGTGAAAACCAAGCTTCCGCTACCTTGGTAGACTCGGAAGCAAAATAATAAAAAACAAGTGGGTGTGGCACATAGCTTCCTCGTATCCATAACCCGATTGTATAGATGATCCGATGCATAGTAGTTAATCTCAAAACATCATAACAAGTTAATCTGTAACATCCCTGAAAATTTCATTGAAATCGGATGGAAAATGTAGAAGTTATGGCCGTTACAAGGAATTCACGTTTGCGCATGAGCAGTGGCTTCTATCAGTCCGAAGGTGGTGATTTTCATAGGGGACCATCTAAATACTAATCTGTAACATCCCTGAAAATTTCTTTGAAATCGGATTGCAAATGTAGAAATTATGGACGTTACCAGGAAATACACGTTTGCGCATGCGCAGTGACTACTATCAGTCTGAAGGTGGTGATCTTCATTGGGGACCATCTTCAACCTAATCCGCATAATCCCTGAAAATTTCATCGAAATCGGGTAGAAAAAGTGGAAGTTATGGCCGTTACAAGGAAATTCACGTTTGCGCATGCGCAGTGGCTACTATTAATCTGAAGGTGATGATTTTCATAGGGGACCATCTAAATAGTAATCTGTAACATTCCTGAAAATTTCATCGAAATCGAATGGAAAATGTGGAAGCTATGGCGTTACAAGGAATTCACGTTTGCGCATGCGCAGTCGCTTCTATCAGTCCGGGGATGATGATTTTCATAGGGGACCGTCTACACACTAACTCGCACAATCCCTGAAAATTTCATTGAAATCGGACAATAACTTCGTATAGTTATGCGCGTTACAAGGAATTCATGACAGACAGACAGACAGACACACAGACACTGAACCAAAATTGTTCAGAAAGGTCTAAAACGCAAAACGCGAGTGAAAATTTCGATTTTGGAGAACTTTTTTTTTCGTCTTTGAAAAGTGAAAACAAAGCTTCCGCTACCTTGGAAGACTCGGAAGCAATAACGAAAATTACAGACAAAAAATCATACAATTATCGAGATAAATCACTTGGGGGTGAATCACAAAATATTAAATATTCCCAAATTTTGGGGAAATTGCATACCTATCCCATAAATAACTAACTAACTACAAAGCACTACAGGCCGATGAGGCCCTTGGCTTCCCGAACTCCCTTCCGCCACCGAGTACGGTCACCCGCCTGAGACCTCCGCACTCCCACCACCTGGAGGTCCCACAAGACATCATCAAGCCAGCGACTCCGAGGACGACCTCTTCGTCTTCTAGTCTCCATCCTAGCTCGCAGCGTCATTCTCGGGCAGGCCTCCACCGGCATGCGGTCGACATGTCCCAGCCATCGGATGCGCCCAGCTTTGATGAATCGGACTTTGTCTTCATGTTTTAATAATACATCAATTTCTGTATTCTGTCTTGCTCTCCACCCCTGACCCTCTCTGACCGCTCCATAGATCCTTCTTATAATCCTTCTCTCAAATATCCGTAGTCTAGCCTCATCCTCGGCCCGCACCGTCCAAGCCTCTGACCCATAACAAACCATAGGCCGCACCAGAGATCTATATAGCCTCATCTTCGTTGATCTGGAGATCACACGGCTCTTGGAGAGTTTTATGTTGGCATAAAATGCCCGGCTGCCTGCCATTATTCGTGAGCATATCTCATCCTGTACTTGGTCTATCCCATAAATGTTAAGAAAAATAGTTATTTTAAAATTAGTATAATATCCCCTTAATGTGTGCGGTTGGTGGAGTTGCACTACCGGGCGCGCGCCTCACAGAATGCGGAGGACCCGACCTGTCCTTTGTTTTGCCACTAAAAATCACGCGTTTCTATAGGGAATATCCTGAACTATGATTACCTTGAGATGTCAAGACATTTCTTGGACTCGTTCACATCCGTTTTGCCTGAATTCCGGTTTTACCGCACTGAGTCAATACAAAGAGTCCAACAAGCACGTGTTCTTGTATCAAGCAAGTATGAAGTTATGAATGCAAGCAAGCTATGTGCCACAAGCACTTGTTCCAAGACACACTCGTTGTTTTGTTCATAAGGAGCTTCAATGATCATTAGAATTCTAATTAGAAGTAGATGGAGTATTGTTTTCATTCTCAGCTTATCAAATCAGGCCGACCAAAATACGATAAATTTACTGAGGAGATTAAGACCGGGGCAGCTAAGGGCCTACGTGTCAAACGGAATGAGCCCTCATGATGAAGGGTTCCGCTCAGTGCTTTTTTCCTCCCCCACAACAATTTTTTTTTTCACGAAGAAAAAAATCCTTGCTATCCTCCGGCAGGCTGGAGAAAAGGGCTATTTGGGACGAACGAGGCATCTTATCGACATCGGCGATTATTAATGGGTCGATAACGAAAACCCTTATCAGGCTCCGCGGGAACAAAGTATTCTTCATATTTTTCACGTCGTAATGAAGTTGTGACGTCGTTATCGGCCCGCGGTTCCCCAGGAGATTTGGAGCTTCCTCGCTTTTAACGCCCTCCCATTCATTTCCAACATCTATCAACCTCGTCTTCTAAAACTTTCACCACGAAGATTTTTCGACGATCTGCGAAACTTTCGATCTTTCGATGCGATCACAAAAATTCCAAAACCACAAATACTCGCAACTGAAAACTCAACGCTCAACTGGAATGGAACGCACAACTGGCACAATGGAACGGTTATTTTGGCTTGTTTCCAATAATGAACTGTTGAAATCGAACTGAATAACATTCCTAAAAACGCTGCAAATCATTGCCCAAAGGTTTATTATTTTCTGTATAGATCACCCTTCTGTATAGATCCCTCCCTACCAACCGTAGGTACCTACTACCTACTAGGGCATGGAAACAGAACGCATTAGGGCAGAATGGACGTTGCGAATTCAACTGGCTCAATTTCATGAACTTTATGGACACCTGTCGATAATGTTTCCTTTATGACGGAACCACTCACCCTCAGCCAAGTGCGAACCATCTTCAGGTGTCGATGTGAGATGTTGGATCTAAATTACAAACCATGGGTGCAGAACAGAGTTTTTCTATGCTCAATGTGCAACCAGGGGGGCTTGGAGTCAACTGAGAATTTTTTAGCGATTTGTCCCGTTTTTGCGTTCAATAGGAGGAGGCATTTTGGGAGCTCCACTTTGGACAGGCCTGCCTTGGTACGCATATAAAAGGAGGGAGCTGGAACGCATTGTGCAAATACGTGAGGAAGGCCTGGGCCTACAGAAGATTTTTAGTAGCTAAATTCAACTACAATAGCACTCATGACTGACCACCAGTACATCCAGCATCAAAAATTCAAAAATTCGGCAGTGTTCCTCAGCTCTCAAAATCTTCGATTCAACTACAAATGGTTTTTTTTTTAGTTATTCTACAAAAATAGCGAGAATATCCACATATTTGCACAGCGTATGTAAAGTACATTTTTTATATTTCTATGCCACTATAAATTGTACTCCCTATTCAAGTTGGGTATTATTTTGACATACTCATGTATATTCTTTTTTTCTTTTCTTAAAAGTACTTAAATACTATTATGAACTCCAGCTGACGGTAAACCATAGCCAAACTCATCTCCCAAAAAAGAAATGTAAATTTATGTTTAATAAGAGTATCTCTCTTTCTCTCTCTCTCTCTCTCTCTCTCTCTCTCTCACCCTCTCTCTCTCTCTACTGGGACATTTTTGAAAATTTCAACCCCAGCCACCAACCAAATGGAAATGAAGGGTGAAATTTTCAAAAATGCCCTAGTAGGTAGTAGGTACCTACGGTTGTTAGGGAGGGATCTATACAGAAGGGTGATCTATACAGAACATAATAAACCTTTGGGCAATGATTTGCAGCGTTTTTAGTTGATTTTGACTTGATTCAATCCGTGATATTTCATCAATCCGTCAACCCAATCCTCTTCCAGTGCTACAATTTGTGTTGTTCATTATTATTGTTGGAGTTCTGATTTTTGATTGGGCGTCTACCTACTTTATCAACGTACTACGTCTACTTTTATCTGGTGATTCCAGGCTCCCCTACAAATATGCCTTATTGTATGACTCCAAAACCATATAGGTACCTACTCACCGGTACTTTCAACTACTCTGAGCGAGTAGACAAAGCTAACTGCCTATTAATGTGCGGATGCAAATTTGTGTTTCCGATTCCGGATAACAGGTTACGAATTGTGTGTCAATGACGTCTTTTTCGAACAAATAAGATGAATTTCATTCTTCATGTCAAGAAAACCTATAAATTTGTCCTGTAGAGCTCCGGATGGTCTCAAAAATGTTTAAAAATCCAATACTATTTAAAATTGGTGAAAAAACGATACCTTTATTTCGAGAGTTTTCGAGATAGGGCACTCTTGAAAAATTAATCCCCTAATTTTCACCCCTTAGAAGTGACTGACATCATCCAAAAGCTTCGGTGCACAACTAGACCCCAAATGGAGCCCACATACCAAATTTCAACAAAATTGGTCCAGTGTTGCTAAGAAAAGTGCCGCGTACGGTGTACGTCGGACGGTCGGAAAATGTTTATTTGATTTTCGGATTCTACGTACCTTGAAACGTAAAAAATCAAATTTTGAGGGGGGGTTAAAATTTTTTTTCTTGCTCGATTCCAAAGGCTTATTATTGAAAATTAAAAACCAAAATGTGATGTTTCAACATACATGCTTGCTATCCTTGAAAGAGTCATGACAAACCCCAGGGCCAGGAATCAGTATATTCAATGAATTGAGTATTGGGGACGTCACCTAAGTGATTTTATCTTCAAAACCTTGTAAAACAAAACTTTAGTAGTGTACCTACATTGTAAAAACCAAATTACAAACTTTCTGATTCATACAATGAGTTTAATCAGGTTTGAAACAAGGAAGTTAAGTTGACGCACCCTGTACAATGTCGTAAATGCGAAAAAAAATCTTAAACACGTAGCTTCCTCGTATCCATAACCCGATTGTATAGATGATCCGATGCCTAGTAGTTAATCTCAAAACGTCAATAATTAAGTACCTTCCACTATCACAACAATAAATCTGCACAATATCTGAATATTATTGGAAAATATAGAAGTTATGGCTGTGGGAAGGATTTCTCGTTTGCGCATGCGCAGTTGTTACTATCAATCCGGGGGTAATGATTTTCATTGGGGACTATTTACACGCCAATTCGCATAATCCCTGAAAATTTCATCGAAATCGGATGAAAAATGTGGAAGTCATGGCCGTTACAAGGAATTCACGTTTGCGCATGCGCAGCGGCTACTATCAGTCTGCGGGTAATGATTTTCATAGCGTATTGTCTACATGCCAACCCGCACAATCCCTGAAAATTTCATCGAAATCGGATGAGAATTGTCGAAGTTATGGCTGTGACAAGGAATTCATGACAGACAGACAGACACGGAACCAAAATTCATCAGTAAGATCTAAAACGTAAAACGCGAGTGGAAATTTTGATTTTGGAAAACTTTTTTTTTCAACCTTGAAAAGTGAAAACAAAGCTTCCACTTCCTTGGTAGACTCGGAAGCAAAATATTAATCAATTTTTTTAATTTTATTTATCTTTTCTTTCTTCTGTTCCTCGTGAAAATCAGTTTGGTGCCGAGGGCTGTGAATGAACAAAGGTAGGAAATGGGATAACACGTATCTGATTACGCTGGATGACGGGCTTGCAGCTCATATGGAAGATCAGTTGTCGACAGGTAGGGGTGAATGATACTGGAGGTATGGCGAGGGGTGAATTTATATGTTAGTTATCGGACGGATATGTTGGGGAGGTGAAATCAATATGTTTGATATAAGATTTACGTGCTAACGAGGGGTGGAGGTCTCATCGAGGCGGTCTTCCCCTCAGCCTAATTTAATTAGAGAAGGTTGTATTACTCAAAGCTGGTTTGCTGGAGGCAATTATTTGGACATGTGCCAAACATGCCACATAACAGGGGGGAAACGTGGGGTTGAGAGGCTGGTGTTGCGGAGGGGGACTCATGTCGTACAGCTAAAATTATTTTAAACCATAAATTTCCAAAAACTATTTTTGATGAATAATACAACCCGAAGAATTTAGCCTATCAGAAGAGTACAATCCAAGAATACTGGAAACCAGAAAGCATACAGCTAAGAAAACGTTTTTTAGAGTGTTTTTTTTTTAAATTTTTTAATATTTGTTGTGTGTGCACCAAAATGATGTGATACGTTCTATCAATAAACAAGTCAGTACAAAGCAAGCCGCACGCTTGCAAATTATTTCCTCCAATATTCATATTAATATTACAGGAATACTTACATTTTGGCAACGGGGATAAGATCCGTGTGTTCGAGCTTTTCGTTCTAGGAGCTTGTTTGCCGGTGAATCACCAATAGCAGCATCGGTGGTTCTATAATGGAATAGAAATTTGTTCAATGCAAGCTGAGGTGGTTGGTTAACGTTTTCTGAATTTTTTAAATGTTCTGAAAATGTTGATCACCTTCACTACCGATTCAATCAAGACGTTCATTCAATACCATTCAGAAAATATAATATGTAAATTAACTTGTAAATCAAGACTAGAACTGGAACGGGGGACTCTACTGTCCGCCTTTGGGTTGACAGCTTATAACAAGAGAACCAGAAGAGGACACCACTTGTCCGCCTTTGGAGCACCACTGAGAGAGCACAATTACCAAAGGCGGACGGGTGTGTCCGCTACAGGAGAATTAGGATTTTTCCATGCTCCAATAGAGGACACCCGAAAAAAGCGATTTTCAGAGGAAATATGGAATATTTCCACGAAATTATGATTCAACTGTGTTGTTAAATCTCTAAGAAATCTAAAAATCAATGGGATAATTAGTGAAATGAATTATTTAGCTTAAAGTTATTATTATTTAGCATCGGTGGTTTTATACTGGAATAGAAATTTGTTCAATGCAAGCTGAGGTGGTTGGTTAACGTGTTCTGAAAATTTTGATCACCTTCACAGCCGATTCTCCACCACCAGCTATGCGTGGAGTACCTGACCCATGCTCTTTTGAAAAAAATTTAACAAATTGACTGAAATACCCCATTCATACAAATTCGAAAACATCGTATCGCAAAAAATTTTTATAACCCCCCCTCAAACTTTGTCACTTTACGTTTCAAGGTGCGTAGAATCCAAATTTGCAATGTCCGTCCGCCGTCCGCCGTTCGCCGTCCGCCGTCCGGGCCATAAAAGGCCTTAGAATCGGTCTAAAAAACCCGATCTTTCGCACATAGACTCCATTTGGGGTCTAGTTGGTCCTAACGTCGAACTATTCCGATCGCTTAATTCGTATAGAAGTTATGGGCAAATAACCGGCCAAAAAAGAGGTTTTGGTTTATTATTTCTAATAATAAGCCTATGTGATCGTATCGCAAAAAATTTTTATAACCCCCCCTCAAACTTTGTCACTTTACGTTTCAAGGTGTGTAGAATCCAAATTTGCAAGGTCCGTCCGCCGTCCGGGCCATAAAAGGCCTTAGAATCGGTCTAAAAAACCCGATCTTTCGCACATAGACTCCATTTGGGGTCTAGTTGGTCCTAACGTCGAACTATTCCGATCGCTTAATTCGTATAGAAGTTATGGGCAAATAACCGGCCAAAAAAGAGGTTTTGGTTTATTATTTCTAATAATAAGCCTATGTGATCGTATCGCAAAAAAATTTTTATAACCCCCCCTCAAACTTTGTCACTTTACGTTTCAAGGTGCGTAGAATCCAAATTTGCAAGGTCCGTCCGCCGTCCGCCGTCCGCCGTCCGGGCCATAAAAGGCCTTAGAATCGGTCTAAAAAACCCGATCTTTCGCACATAGACTCCATTTGGGGTCTAGTTGGTCCTAACGTCGAACTATTCCGATCGCTTAATTCGTATAGAAGTTATGGGCAAATAACCGGCCAAAAAAGAGGTTTTGGTTTATTATTTCTAATAATAAGCCTATGTGATCGTATCGCAAAAAAATTTTTATAACCCCCCCTCAAACTTTGTCACTTTACGTTTCAAGGTGCGTAGAATCCAAATTTGCAATGTCCGTCCGCCGTCCACCGTCCGCCGTCCGCCGTCGGCCGTCCGCCGTCCGCCGTCCGGGCCATAAAAGGCCTTAGAATCGGTCTAAAAACCCCGTTCTTTCGCACATAGACTCCATCTAGTTGGTCCTAACGTCGAACTATTCCGATCATTTAATTCGTATAGAAGTTATGGGCAAATAACCGGCCAAAAAAGAGGTTTTTGCTTAAATATGCGTGGGGTGACATTTTCCAAGTATTTTTCTTCATGTTGGATGGTTGGTGGCTTTATAGACGATTAAATAGAAAAATAATAAACCATTAAAATAATAAACGTACGATAAATCAGAAACACGAGTGTGAATCGCAAAAGAGGTCTAATCTCCGGATGGTTGGTGGCTTTATAGACGATTATATAGAAAAATAATAAACCATTAAAATAATAATAATGAAATAATAAACCATAAAAATAATAAACATGCGATAAATCAGAAACACGAGTGTGAGGCCTAATCTCCGTTCAAATTAAAGCTGACCGAAATGCCATCGATGTTTGGATGGTTGGTGGCTTTATAGACGATTATATAGAAAAATAATAAACCGTTGTGTAATAATTTGCAGCGTTTTTGTGAAAGTATCGATACTTCAAAATATCGATACTCTTTGAAAGTATCGTATCTATACTTTTCGATACTTTCTAGATATATCGATACGATATTATATCAATACTTTTGAAGTATCGGACATCCCTAGTTCGTCCCGCGACGGTTTTTCAGTTCCGCCAACACAATAGTACGGATGTACCATGGAGAAGTGATATTTGCATTCCCTTGACAGAAATAAATCAATGTTTGGGGAGTTGTTGATAAAAGAATTCGCTACTCTTGGGTGACCAGGCAGTAGGCGATCAAATAGAAACAAAAAGAAGATCAAAAGGAGAGAAATAAAAAAGTGAAGTACCTGGTTCTGAAGTATCTTACCCTAATTTCAACATGATATTGTTATAAAGTTCTTACTTGGTGCAATAGAAAATTTTCAAAAAAATAATTCATAGGAAGCAAATATATTGATCTTTATAACTCTCTGACTCACAGAAGTTTCTTTTGAATCAAGATCATACGAAAAAAATCAAATTTTAAAAGTTTGCTCCAGCAAAATGTCTCGCCTTTTCCCCTTTTTCCGTGTAATACGGAAATACGACTGCGGGTTGGTGGGGGAGGAGGGAAAGTGGTCCTCCGTGTTGAAGGAAGGCAGTAAAGCGATTTGAAGGCGTTGAGGTTTTCAGAGCACGTTCCACTTGGCACATGCTCCTCAACCTTGCGGATTGATTTCAACAAGGGAGTGTGTTGAGGCCGCCTCTTCTGCATCTCAATCGGCCGAATCCCGAGTTTCCTCTTCCAGCAATCCGACCAAAAGTGCCTCAGCGGTGTTGCCAGGGGGGAGAGGAAGTAAAGCGAAGGCGGAGAGAGAATAAACACAATGTTATTTGCTCACGTGCGTATCGGCGGGTTGACGGCTCCTTCTCAGACAAATCACCGAAATTATCTCCTTTATTCGGAGAGAGACCTCGTTTTCCTTCTTCTGTGTGCTGAGAACGAGTGTCGCTCACGACTTGATTGTGCGAGGGTGTAAACGGATTCAACGATCACACCTGCACAGCAAAACAACCTACCGAGAATGGAAAGGAGCAGGTTTATGAAGGAACAGGAGGATCGTTTTCTCTCCAACCGACAGAGTTGGATGATCTTCACTATTGTCACGTTATAAAGTATATTACCTATCAGTCTGTCAAATCTAAAAATAGTCCATCAAAGTTTCTTTACCCTTCACAAGCCTCAACTCATAGAAACTTGTTGGGCGTGTCGCGTTGATTGGTACGACAAATAATACTATCTACTAAGTAGGAATGACACGGGTAACACTTAATCACTTTGACTATTTATATATTAGTAAGACTATTACCTAGTTTGACAACTTGGAAGAACGAAATAGGAAAAAGTAGGCACAAATTGCTAATTTTAAATTTAAAGAATAATGACAATCGAGTCCGGTGAATCAGATGGTTGAGCTAGAGTGTCGTGAGGAACTGGAGGGAATCTGTAGGTAGTTACCCAAGTAAGTACTACCCTTCCAGTAACAGAGTTATCCAGGATTTTGGAATCGAACAGTAAATCGTACTTTTCGTCCAGACCTCGTTGTTTTCAGGAGGTGAATCCAGTGTAGACCGTGGCTGGATTAGGGATCTATTGGTTAGAAAGCTGCAGCACTATGGTTCTAGTGAGAGAGCAGTGGCTTTTTGTGGGAGCTTTCTGGCGGGATGGGTGCAGACGGTCAGTTTCAATGGTGAGGATTCTCTTCCCACTTCAATACCGTGCGGAGTTATGCAAGGCAGCGTGACTGGACCGACATATTTCCTGTTGTTCATAAATGACCTACCTTTCCAGTTCGAACGGGGCCATTTATCTCTTTGCCGACGATATGACGACCCTGGCATCCGGTAGATCTAAACAGGAGCTAGACCAGGTCCTGCATTCGTCTGATGTGCAGATTCAGGAATGGTGTGGAGCAAATTGTTTACATCTCAATTTGGAAAAGACGCAGAACCTGGAAATCAGCCTGAACGGGAAGCTCGAAGGTACAGTGGAGTACCTAGGATTGAAAATTGACAACAGGCTCTCATGGGCCTGTCATATAGAGAAGTTAGCTACAAAACTGGCATCCTGCAATTATATGCTGCGACGGCTAAAGCAGTCTGTTTCCTTTGCTGTGTTAAAATCTGTCTTTTACGCTTATTTCATGGCTCGAGCGTCCTACTGCGTTATTGTCTGGGGAAACTCGCCTCATAGCTCCACCATTTTCAGGTTGCAGAAGGCGGCAGTAAGGATCGTCCTCAATATGGGGTCCAGTGACACGTGTAGAGGCCGTTTCAAGGAGCTCCACTGTCTCACGTTGCCCGGTCTATTTGTGTATAGTAGTTTATGTTTTGTCCGGCGGAATATGGGCGTTCTGCAAAAATCGTCATACTCTCATACTCATGCTACGCGCCAGTGCAATGACTTAAGACCGCCGACGGTTCATCTGGCGTCATCACTGAGAAATAATCCTACACAGCACGGCTCCCGTTCTTTTAATGCGCTGCCAGACTCGATTCGGAGACTTCCTGAGAAGCAGTTTGAAAGAAGAATAAAAAAGACACTTGTTGAGGCGGAAATATACAAAACCGAAGAGTTTTTTAAGCTGATCTGGTGATTGTTGGCGTTTAGATTTGTTACTTACTTATTATTTGTTGTACGTTATTATTATTATCCGACGAATGTTTTACCACCTTGAGGATTTCAACAATAAAAAACCTTTTGATTTGATTTGATTTGGGATGTCCTATACTTCAGAAGTGTCGATACGATATTATATCGATACTAAATGTCGATTATGTTTCTCTCTATCAGTTTGACATCTCTCCATAGCGAGAACAGAAATAAATAATATCGAATGAACAAAACAATAAATCACCCAAACCACCAACCAAATCGAAATGAAGGGTTGAAATTTTCAAGAGTGCCCTAGTACGTAGTAGGTACCTACGGTTGGTTGGGAGGGTTCTATACAGAAGGGTGATCTATACAGACAATAATAAACTTCTGGGCAATAATTTGCAGCGTACGGCGGACGGACGGAAAATTTTTTATTCGATTTTCGGATTGTACGTACTTTGAAACGTAGAAACGTCAAATATTGAGGGGAGGGGGGTTAAATACCTTTTTTGCTCGATTCCAATGGCTTATTATTGAAAATAATAAACCAAATAATAAGTATTTGTTTAGATTTGTTTTATTTGAGGCACTCGTTTTCGGTTAACTTGGTTGGTTCAACATTTTGGTGGTCCTTCCTAGATGATGGAGAAAAGCAGGTTATCATAGAGAGCTGGAGGTGGTTGTACATCATCTTCGTTCAATTTGTTGAAGTGATTGGTCTCCTCCCAACAATCCACGTAGTGATAGAGGTACGGTCGAGTGAGTACCTTCATTTCGTAGGTGTTAAAACAAATAAAATGTGAGAGAAAAAAAAGTATCGCCTCCGATACTTAAAAAAGTATCGGATATTTTAAACTTAAAAAAGTTTAAAGTTGAAATAACTCGAAAACAAAGGGTTTAAACAAAACTTGCTACGAGACATTTTTTGTTGCAAATTAGTTATAGAATCGACTGGTACCATATGGCAGACCAGTTAGGCTTACTCCCTGTAGATTGTATTTGGCTTGCCCGTTTTGATGAATATCATTAGGACTTCTGTAATATTAACTGTAAAAATTATGAAGGATAGCGTTGGTCAGTTTTTTTCCGATACAATTAGAGGAAAATCCAGGACATTTTCAATTAATTAAAAAAACAATACCTTCATTTCGAAAGTTTTTGAGCTAGGGAGTTTTAAAAACGTTGTCCCCCACTTTTTACTCCTTAGAAGTGATTTAAAGCAAGAAGTGATCAACCAAAAGCTTCCGGCCACAACTATTCTTCAAATGGAGCCAATATTGGTACCAAATTTCACCAAAATCGGTCCACAGGAACAGGGCATTTAAACGGACGGAAACATTTAAATTCGATTTTCGGATTTTGATGTAACTACCTTGAAACGTTAACCATCTAATTTTGGTTTATTATCTTCAATAATGAACCTTTGGAATCGACCAAGAAATTTTTTTTTAACACCCCCTCAAAATTTTATGGTTTACGTTTCAAAGTACGTAGAATCCAAAAATCTAATAAAAATTTGGCCGTCCGTCCGCCGTCAGCGGCACTTTTGCCACTTAGCATTGACCGGTTTTGATGAAATTTGGTATGTTGGCTCCATTTGGGGTCTAGTTGAGCCCCGAAGATTTTGGTTGATGCAGGTCACTTCTAAGGGTTCCAAAATGAATTTTGAAATTTTGAAAACGCCCTAACTCGAAAAAAATCGATATAAAGGTTTTTCCTCAAATTTCAGATTCTATAGAATTATTAGAATTTTTTGAGACCACGCGGAACTCTGTAGGACAAACCGTTCGCTCCCTACGAGAATTTAAGTTTTGGACGTACGATAATTCAGAAACACGAGTGTGAATCGCAAAAGACGCCTAATCTCCGTTCAAATTTTAGCTAAACGAAATGCGATCGATCTTTTTCGTCATGTTTGATGATTGGTGGCTTTGCAGACGAGTGATCAATATAAAAAGGACCTCTTTTGTCCCAAATTTGCATTTGTCCGGGTTTACGGTCAAATTCGCCTTTCGTAACCTATGGAGTACTGCCCGTACATGTTTTTGATGTTGCTGGTATGTTTTGGAGAAGATGAGTAAGTCATCTAGATACCATACCCAATTCATTCTTTCAAGAAAGTAGATAATATGAAAATAGGAAAAGAAATGTTGGAAAATTGGGTATTCTCTGAATATATTGCCCACTCACCCTCTCCCTACGCAAATTTTGGTACGCTGATGAAGTAACGAATAAATCTTTTTAACAATAAATATAAATAATACGCTTGCATACGAGTCTGCAACGCATTGGGACATTTTCATGTCTTTACCTATTGCTTTTTACCTCACTATAGGATTTTATAACCCTATTATTAATTATTAATATTAAGAGGTAGGTACCTAATTTCAATAAAATAGACGATTCCGGATTAATTATCTTCCACACTCACGATCATTAGTTTGTAAACAAAATATGAGAACAGTTATGCCCATAGCTCCGCTATTCGTATAGTCAATATGTTATGGAGAACATGAAAATGTTCGTTAAATCGAGAGCTTTCCAACGAGTGGTGAACGATTTTTGTGGGTTAAAAAGTGTAGAAAAGGAACAAACCTAACAACGGGGTCGTTGTAAGCGGAAATCATTATAAAGGCACTGTAACACAATTTCGTTACGCAATTTCGTGACAGTTTTTTGTGCTATGTGCCAGGGCAAAGACATGAAAATGTCAATAAGTGGGGACTTATACTTGGATACCCTGTATTTCATGATATCGATAGATTGTTGCCATCCCCAGGAGGGATTCGCGTCTGAAAAGGGGATTGGGCTAATTAAAAACCGATGGAAAATGCTTGTTCTTTGCTAATGGGTGGTCTATACAGTAAAATAATGAACCGTTGTGAAATAATTTGCAATTTTTATTAGCCAAATAGTTGAAAACTCGGCGCTTTGCGCCTCGGCGGGGGGCTCCGCCCCCCTGCACCCCCCGGTTTATTTCTTCTTCCATACTCTGTATGAAGTCATAGGAACACAGAATGTGGTTTTGCGATACTAGTCATCCGTTAAATAAAAAACAACAATAATAAATGTGGAGTTGACATTAACATGACAACCAATAAACATATCACCAGATGTTTTTTCTGTCGCTTTTTCGTGACGATTTTTTTTCGGTAGGTCATCGCAAAAACACATTCTGTGTTAAAAAAGGGCATAAAAAAGCATTCGTTTCCGCAACCCGCGAGGATAGTTGATTTAGTGAGAAGCGGCAACTACAGGTCAGGCACGTGATTTGAGACCACTATTTCACCGTCCGTGAAGCTATGCGTCTTTGTCGTCGGAGGCATCTGTTACCCGCAACACGGTTCACTGGGTGCCCTAAACACGCGATCCTTGTCCCTCCTCGAAACCACCCGAAAAAATCCGTTGTGATATCAGGAGAAATGAAGTGATTGAAACAATGAAGCCTTCTATTCAATAGTACAGTTGCAGTACGCATCCGGTGTGGACGTTCATTGTTCGGATGTGATTCCGAGTCATGTGAATCAGCGCTGAGAAAATTACGCGACAGCTGGCCTCAGGTCGAGAGGCTATCGGGAATTACCTGAGGAAGCAGGTGTGGTCGATGGATCCAGGGGTCGAGTCTGGGAATCAAAAGTTGACTGAATGGAACACATCGGACAGCGGTGACAGTCATTAAAAATTTACCAAAATAATGTTCGGCTTCCAGCAGACATCTGTTTTGATTTTCTATAACAACATGAGAATGTTCCAAAGTTTGTCTAATGCAGGCGAAGTGTCACGAAATGATGATGATTTTTCAGTACCTATTTCAAGCATTTGCTGTCAAGTATTTGTTCTCACGATTTTGCAAGATTTGCTCGATTTAGTTTCATTTCTTTCACGTCCTTGAGATAATTTATTTTTTTAATTCAGCTGGCGGGTTTGAATCTAGAATTTTTTTTTTGACGTGACAACGTCTTATAAATTGGTTTGCCGGGTGACACTTCAAGAAACTGCGTTACGCTCCGCTCACGTTATGCGCTCACAATGAGAGCGAGTGAGAGGCACGCGTCCCTTCCACTCGAGCACAGTTAGCCCGCCTAAGAGCGAGAGAGACAGAGCGAGAGAGATAGGCATACACACCGGTTCATGTCTTGCGCTTCTATTTAGGCGCCTGCATACAATTTTACACGTTGCCAGTTAATTGTAAAACGATTGTGTAGTGATAATGTGAAGGTAGTTTCGTCCATCGCAACAATTCAAACAGCAAAGGTAAATAATTTCAGACTGATAATATAACATGATGAAATAAATGACGTTTATTTCGTTTCTCAACCAATAATAATTTGTTTAAATTTTGAATTTTTAATTTCACATAATAATGTGAAAACGATCAAATAGGAACAAATAATTAAAATAAACAAAGTGTTTATTGGTTTATTGGTTAAATGTTTTAAATTGTTACTATTATTTTATCCTTCTTCCTACTATACGAATGAATATTAACGTTAAAATTATTTTACCACTCAAAGTCGTTGTCACGTAATAAAAATTTCGCCCGTATACCGACTTTACAGCACCAATTTTTTTTTGTGAAATCCTTGTTGAACCAAAATTTAGGATAACTGGAGACCAAACAAACAAAATTTGGTTTCCTTTTGAATCAACCTAACAAGATAACACGAGCATAATCAAGCCAGAAAACACGAAGCACAGGAGCAATGAGTGTGATTGTTGAAAGAACGTTATTCATTCACCCGTGCCGGACGGAAATGAAAGCACTTTTCTTATAAATTACTATTGTTGTGAAGTCACGGACAGCTGTAATTCAAGCGACAACTCAGGGGCAGGTTAATAGCATTGAAGCAAGTTAAATAATGATTAATTGTTAATGTAAATATTTAGATTAAATGTTGATATTGTATTAAATACAATATCAACATTTAATCTAAATATTTAATTTATCTAATATTTAAATTTTAAATGATTAGATTAAATTAACCTACTTTAAAACGCTGCAAATCATTGCTCAAAGGTTTATTATTTTCTCTGTAGATCACCCTTCTGTATAGATCACTGGTTCTCCATCAAATAGCACCTACCACCATCTGTATTCTCCCTTGACCTTCCCTCTCAAATTTCAGCTTCCTGCGTTCAATAGGATTGAAAATGACTTCGGAGCTCACTCAGCTGATCAGTGATCTGAAGAGTGAAGAAGATCTCCTCGAATGCTGAAGACGCCTGGAAGAGCACTTCCATTCAATAGGAATCAAAATGGCTTCGGAGCTCACTCAGCTGATCAGCGATCTGAGGAGTGAAGAAGATCTCCTCGAATGCTGGAGACGCCTGGAAGAGCACTTCCATTCAATAGGATTGAAAATGGCTTTGGAGCTCACTCAGCTGATCAGTGATCTGAGGAGTGAAGAAGATCTCCTCGAATGCTGGAGACGCCTGGAAGAGCACTTCCATTCAATAGGAATCAAAATGGCTTCGGAGCTCACTCAGCTGATCAGCGATCTGAGGAGTGAAGAAGATCTCCTCGAATGCTGGAGACGCCTGGAAGAGCACTTCCATTCAATAGGATTGAAAATGGCTTCGGAGCTCACTCAGCTGATCAGTGATCTGAAGAGTGAAGAAGCCTTTGAGCAATGATTTGCAGCGTTTTTTACCCACCAACATTTTTTTTACCTACCAACTTTTTTTTACCTACCAGCTTGGTACTTACCTACCACACCATACTGGCTTCACACCTTCACAATCAAGTTTATTAGAAAGAACTAAACGCTTCACACTCGATTGGAAAAATAGAAAGCTTCGTATGGAAATTTGATTACTGGTTACGCAGAAGGCAAAACTGTATACAAATCGAAGAAATGAACAGCGATCGCATTTTAGTCCGATAAAATTTGAATGGAGATTAGACCTCTTTTGCGATTCACACTCATGATTCTGTTTTATCGAAGGAAAACCTTCAAGTACTCGTAGGGACCGAACGGTTTGTCCTACAAAGCTCCGGGTGGTCTCAAAAATTTTTAAAAATTCAATACTATTTAAAATTGGTGAAAAAACGATACCTTTATTTCGAGAGTTTTCGAGCTAGGGCACTCTTGAAAATTTCAACCCTTAATTTTCACCCCTTAGAAGTGACCTACATCAACCAAAAGCTTCGCGGCACAACTAGACCCCAAATGGAGCCCATATACCAAATTTGAACCAAATCGGTCCAGTGTTACTAAGAAAAGTGCCGCGTACGGCGGACGGACGGAAATTTTTTATTCGATTTTCGTATTCTACGTACCTTGAAACGTAAAACATCAAATTTTGAGGGGGGGTTAAAATTTTTTTTTTCTTGCTCGATTCCAAAGGCTTATTATTGAAAATAATAAACCAAAATTTACTAGGTAAGAATTATTTAAATAATCATAGTTAGTTAGTTCGTCATCATAGTTATTTATCGCAGTTTTAGGGAGGCATGGTGGGGAGCGCGGGTTGTGTACCTACATCTATTAATAAGCACAGCTCTTATAAAATCGGTGTTACCATTTCTTGGCTATGAACAAACAACGTCACAGGATTGGATCAGTATGGAGATTTAATTTCTTTTCAGTTCAGTGAGAACGCCTTGTTCTCATCGAATGTGATAAACAATGGAATCTCTTGAAAATTTTCCATTTACGAACGTGGTTCGTCAATTCACGTCGATAAGGACAGCCTCGTTCAAGATGAAGAACTCGGGTGCGTGCCGTCTAACATCGACAGCATCCTTCCCCAGAACTTGCTGATCGAAGTAACCCGCGGCAAATTCGTAAAGGCAACTTACAGTGCAGCGTCATAAAGGATTAATTTATTAATTCAGAGTACACAAATTAATTTCATTCCACTTTATAATAATCATCTAGTCACGCCTTACGTTTACATTGTGATGTTCGGGAATCACAGTGGTCACAATGGCTCCTGACGCTCTCGACTTCTTCTAAAGGCAGTCTGCATTGGCGAGCCATAGGATCGAATACACCCGCAAGTAGATGATTAATTATCCTTTAATCATCAGCAATTTTATTGCTCCTCTTCGACTCATTGGACCATCACGGAGGCAGCAGCTACGGGAGGATCTGGATTGGCAAACCTGGAAACTTACTTCCTGGTCTCCTACTAAAGAACTCCCTAAAAAAAACTTAGAACTCCGTAAAACTTCTTCATTCAATTTTTTGATGCCACTACCAACCTTGTGGACATGTCTGGTGAGTGGCTTTCCTTCTTCTCTCTCTCGCAACGGACATTAATTCAAATAATTTTCACAATTTGAGGCCCTTAGGAAATTAGGAGTTGTTGAGTGAGAAATAAATTTCTCTTATTTGAGCTACAATCTTTTTTTGTTTTTTGTTTTGTGATTCACTCTCCTAGAAAAAGGTCCTTATAGGCAGGTATGCCCCCATTTCCTGATGGATTCAGGTACGAGTAAATAATAATAACCCCAATACTACAATACATAATATAATATAACACTAGCAAATCCCCCTGGACTTACCTTTTAGTTCCCTCAAGAGCAGAACTAATAAGTGCTCCAACTTCTCTACAACTCACCAAGACTTGGAAATCGAAGGATTGTTATGTTTTTAGGATTTAATATGGTTTTTCCGAAACCTTGTTTTGGCATCAGTATCAGACACGGAAAAATTTGAATGGCGCCAGTATCTTTCAAACGCCCTGACAAAAATATGTCTTAGTTATAATTTGCAAATAGGAATGGAATAATCGTACTTCATAATACATTACATCCCAAACCGTGAGGCCTTAGATAACGGAACAAAAAGCAATACTATCACACCTAAATTCATACAGTCGTGATTTAGTAAAAAAAAAAACATTGAATTGTGCCAAAGCCGAGTATCACTATCAGACATCGTTGAGTACCAGTATCAGACACTCCTGTCTAATACCGGGTTTCATGACTGGGGTAGCTATATAAGTTAAAAGCGTGAGTTTCAAGTCTTCAACATTGAAAATAAACGAGAAAAACCAAAAAATGCCGATTTGTCGAAATTACCAGTATCAGACACCCCTTGACCGATACTGAAAATGGCCTCATTCGGAACTCAGTATCAGACATTTTCGGAATTCGGTTACAATATTGTCATTCCAAACAAAATTTCACAATCTATCAATACTATAGGACACTAATATGAAAATAAAGCGAAAAGAATTGAATGGGAACGGAAAAATCAAGCAAAAATATCAGGAGAAATCTGATCACCCCTTGGCTACATTGTTTGCTAACCTCGCCATTGGAGAAGCGATGCTGAAGTGCCATATTGTAACCGTCTCCAAAACGGCAATAATCTTCTCTGAGCTCATAGTTTCACAACAGTCCACTAGAATGATGTGCTTGCACCAAATGACCCATGTAAAAGGCCTGAATACCGTTAGGAACTCTTATTTTGTTGATGTGAAGTTGAAAGTGTCTGATACTGGACCAGTGACTGGAACTGGTGCCTTCACCCTACTCATAGACTATTTACTCATCAGTTTTAAGGTGTGAAAATGAAAAGTCGCGTTTGCGGTATGCAGTCCTGCCAGCGTCCTTGAACAATTTTGGTTCCTGGTCTGTCTGTCTGTGTGTCTGTCATGAAATTCTTGTCAGCCATAACTTCTACATTTCTCATCAGATTTCGATGAAATTTCCAGGTATCATGTGGGTTGACCTGTAGATGGTCCCCTATAAAAATCATGGCCTCTAAACAGAACGTAGCCTTCCCTTGTAACAGCCATTACTTCCACATTTTTCATTCGATTTCAAAGAAACGTGGTGCAAGGTATTTAGAGATTTTTTTTTGAGACGTGCTGCAATGCATCATATCGATACTTTAAAACACAAAGGTGCAATGTCCTAAAATGGAGTTTTGGGAAAAACGCAAAAGAAATTATCACCAATGCACAATTCCTAAAATAATGGCTTATTACACTAAACTCTTAAATTTCCTCAATACATTTTCAAGCTATTATCGTCAAGAAAACTCAATAATAGTCTTGTTGAATTTGAGTTTTTCTGAAATAAAAAAAAAATGTGGAAGGTGGATGGACATAGCGCCTTTGTGCTTTAAGGTATCGATATTATCCATACAATCGGGTTATGAATACGAGGGAGCTACGTGCCACACCCACTTGGCAGCTATATTTTTATTACAAGTTTCATAGGTATTTCCATGATATTTCTAATTTTAATAATGAATCAGGGACGACTTTTTTTGTGACTAATAAATTCGAATTTTTATAGTTTCTAGCTATTTTTATCATCTGACACAATATTATCTACTTTTCCTATCCGTCCATTTCATCGAACATAGATTTTTGTAGCAAAAATTAGTGAGAAATGATGAAAAATTATTGTGCGGTGCAGAGTACCTACCGATAGCGTCCACTATTGTGATGCTCGACATAGCTCTCACTAGTGGGTTAATTCTATTGATTTTTGACCCTGGTGGAGTCAACTTGGACCCTACAACGATTTTACCGAATTATCCGGGCACAACCACAAAACCATCAGGAACAGCTTATACGTTGAGGAATTACCGAAAAACTGAATAGAAAACGAGAGGGTCGCTTCTATTAGAGCTGCTCAGCTGTGAAAATATTTAACGGGCATTTTGTGGGAATTGACCGAAGCACCTTCGCCGTTTCGGTGTACATCATTAATCAGGACAAGACTAGCGGTCATGAGAGACGGGGTGAGCTGACAAATGATCCGGACCCAATGAATGCTAACAGAGAAAGCTAAGAGTTCTCGGGAGGTTATAAATGGTTTGGCGAGATGTCCACGATTCTTCTCATACGCTTTTACACGGCTTTTCAGGATTCTCGACGCAATCACCTTTAACTTGACTTCCCTCAACATTAGTCGTGGACAAAAAAGGAATAACAGTTTGAAAATGAGCTTATTGAATCAATGAGCAAATACTCCGATATTCAACATATCGAACTCAGATTTTGATAATTTCTCATTATTGATACATAATAAATTACTTATGGCCGGTTTCACCACTTCTAGTTAAGGTGATGGTTAAGCCTAACCATTAGTTAGGACAGAGAAAAGTCAAAAGTAGCGTTTCACCAAACCAACGATGGCGCTAACTTATAGTTAGTAACTACGTTAACTATAGGATCGGTAACTACCACCTCATCTGGTAGTTACAGGTTAACAACAACTGATAAGGCGTTATTGTCACATCTGATATTGTTGTTGACGACATTTTGTGATAGGTTTTCTTGTAATTCGGTGATCGGTTTTCTGCGATTCGTGTTGAGAAGAAAAAAATCCGTCGATGATGAACGACCAGGAGGAAGAGTTCGACGTGGACCAGGCGATCGCTAGGTTTGTGAGACGACCTCGTATAATACGGCCCAGACTGAATTATTTGAACCTATACGATGACCAAGATTTTATAGCTCGGTTTCGAGTATCCAAAGAAAGATTTGGTTTTGTGTTAGGCCTTATCGAAAGGGAGGTACACCCTCCGTCAGAAAAGAATGACGCAGTTTTTCCGGATTTTAAATTGTTATTGACACTGCGGTATCTCGCCACTGGGTCCTTTTTGATTACCCTAGCGGACTTCGCAGGGGTAAGCAAGTCCTCTGCATGTAGGTTTATTGCACAAGTATGCGGTGCTTTGGCTAGATTGAGCCCTCAGTTCATCAAAATGCCTACAAGTGAAGAAGAAAGGAGAAGAGTCATTGATGATTTCTACAATGTAGCCCGTTTCCCAAGGGTTATAGGGGCGGTAGACTGCACCCACATTAGAATTCAATCCCCAGGTGGCGATGAAGCCGAAATATACAGGAACCGGAAAGGCTACTTTTCCATAAATACCCAGTGCATCTGTGACGCTTCCTTGAAAGTCATGAACGTCGTGGCACGATGGCCTGGATCATCACACGATCAGACAATTTTCGACAATTCCCTCATTCGGTATAACATCGAAAGAGGAAATGTACGAGGAACTTTGCTGGGAGATGGTGGATACGAGGTAAGGCCATACCTCATGACCCCCCTACTGAATCCAAATACTGTAGCAGAACGGCTTTATAATGAAAGCCACATACGCACGAGGCAGACAGTTGAAAGGTGTTTTGGTGTTTTGAAGAGACGATTTCCAGTGTTGAGCAAAGGGATCACTGTCAATTTAAGAAACGTCCAAGCGATAATAGTTGCTTGCGTTGTCCTGCACAACATGTGCATAGAAGATAGACGCCCTAATGACATGATGGACGACGGCGCCAACGACATGGTAGATGAAGGCGGTGACGTTCTACCTCCCCCCAATGGAAATAACCAAGGACGGCTGTTTAGAGACACCCTAATAATGAACCATTTCAGGCATCTCTTGTGAATTATGCAGATAAACTTTCAAAATACCTATTTAAAATAATGTACTCAGCTACCTATTTAATAAAAAATAGAAACGTGTTTCACATTTTATTTATCATAAATGGGTATAAAAATGACTGTATCACAATGTTATTTATCACCAATTCTTGAATCATCTGACATCATCTGGTTGATAACATCTGATAACTCAGCTGTTGCGATTGATAACATTTGATAGCACAGCAGTTTTCCTGTCTAGGTGCAGCTTCATGGCAGCTAATCGTAACTAGAGGAACTAACTTCTAGTTAGACTAACCATCACATTGGTGAAACACTTTTATCTGTAACTATTAGTTAGTTGGTAACTTTTGGTTTGGGCTAACTTTGAGTTAGCTAGGAATTTGGTGAAACCGGCCCTTAGTGAATTTTGGTTTATTATTTTCAATAATGAACCTTTGGAATCGACCAAGAAAAAAAATTTTAAACTCCCTCAAAATTTGTTGGTTTACGTTTCAAGGTACGTAGAAGCAGTTTTTAGTTTTAATTCCATTAAAACGTCCCCTGCAGAAATCTAAGCAGAAAACCTTGTAAGTCCGCTGTTGGGTATAAGGAAAAACTCATCTTAAAATCGGCATCATATAAGTAATTGTCTCTATTCAAGCTGATGAAGTTAATGAATCCTGCTATCGATCGATACTGGGTCACATGATAGTCCTCAAACACTTTTTATGCAGTTTTTTGTGTCCCCTGAAAATTTGACAACTTTGGATTTACGAGGATTTCCAGTTATATGAGCGTTATGCTCTCGTTCTTCTTTTCCTTAGTGTGCCGACTCCGTTAAGGCTAAATGTCGCCCGTTTTAGTGAGATTTTGCTTCCGAGTCTACCAAGGTAGCGGAAGCTTTGCTTTCACTTTTCAAGGACGAAAAAAAAATTCTCCAAAATCAAAATTTCCACTCGCGTTTGGCGTTTTAGACCTTCCTGAACAATTTTGGTTCCGTGTCTGTCTGTCTGTCTGTCTGTCATGAATTCCTTGTAACGCGCATAACTTAAGTTATTGTCCGATTTCTATGAAATCTTCAGGGATTGTGCGGGTTAGTGTGTAGACGGTCCCCTATGAAAATCATCATCCCCGGACTGATAGAAGCGACTGCGCATGCGCAAACGTGAATTCCTTATAACGGCCATAACTTCTACATTTTCTATCCGATTTCAATGAAATTTTCAGGGATGTTACAAATTAGTATTTAAATAGTCCCCTATGAAAATCATCACGTTCGGACTGATAGAAGCGACTGCGCATGCGCAAACGTGAATTTCCTTGTAACGACCATAACTTTTACATTTTCCACCCGATATCTATGACATTTTCAGGGATTATGTGGATTAGGTTGTAGACGGTCCCCTATGAAAATCATCATCCCCGGACTGATAGAAGCGACTGCGCAAGCGCAAACGTGAATTCCTTGTAACAGCCATGACTTCAACTGTCCCCCAGGGGTCGCGGGTTCGAATCCCAGCCGAGGCTAAGTATTTTTTTTTATCCAATCACATACATCTACTCACTTAATTTTTCATCCGAATTTGATGAAATTTTCTAGGATTGTCCAGATTAGCGTGTAGATGGTCCCCTATGAGGGTAGTGAAAGGTACTTAGAGATCGGTGTTTTGATACTGACTACTATGCATCGGATCATCTGTATAATCGGGTTATGGATACGAGGAAGCTATGTGCCACACCCACTTGGCAGACTTTTTTTTTGTCTTTGCGTAGCACCAACTATGATTTTCTTCGGATTGACTTGACCGATATTCATTCCGCAAAGCTTTGAAGCGTAGCATTGTGGCGAGTCTATCACGGTCTTGTGGAAGAATTCTTCTGCTCCACTCACTCCAGTCCACTCCCTCATGTTGGAGAGCCAGCACGCACGTCTTCTTCTTACTCCTCTCCTTCTTCAGATCCTTCTCATCATCGTGATTTAGTGGAGGACATACCTTTTTACACCTTTAAACATGGCCGAGGGTTTTCACCACTTTTCGCTTCTTCACTTGTGCCAACACTTCCGCTGAAAGTGGCCGTTGCACAGAAACCTAACACTTTTATCGTGCGTTTTTTTTTTTTTGTTTGCTGTAGTAGCAATTTTTTCGAAGTAACCAAATTTTACGTTTTTTCTCTGTCAAACTCTAATTAACTCAATGTGTAATCTCCCTGAATCTCATTCTGATCTGGAGAATCTCGGAGAAGAATCGTTGTATTATACCAGCAGTAAAGTAATCGAAGGGACCATTTTTTATCGGAGGGGTGTATCGCTATGAATTGGTCTCCACAGTACGTCATATCGACTGCTGATAATCCGTTGACGTTTGGGGAGGGAGGGGGGTAGGAATGACATCGAGGAAATCCCACGGGGCGGAGTTGGGTTGCAAGAACGAAAAGTGATGTAGGAAAGATGGGGGTGACTTGGGGGCCAAAGTTGGAGGAGAAAAGATACGTATAGGCACTTCCATCGAGTCCTGTTCGAGTATTTTCCCAAAGCAATATAACGATATACTATATTCCTCATAATTTCTATCTTCGTTCACTATCCGTTTAGTTACACATAATCGTCTTTTCAATAAAAGATACCGTTCACAATTTTTTTCAAGTTCAAAGGGTGGGTTCCACAATTATTTCTAGTAATGTTTGAGGATTTTGATTATTAGTAAATACGGCACGTAATTCAAAAATGAATAGGAAACCACCAGCTTGATGGTTAAGCTCGATTGTGTTGAATCATCAAAAATTAACTTCCCTCGACCGGGGATCGATCTCCTATCGTCCGACTAAACTATATTTACACTTCTGAGTCGGAGCTCGCTACCACTGAGCTAAGGAAGCGAATGGACAGAAATGCGAAGAGGTGGCTGATCACAACAATTGTACGTCAGAGAATTTCTTAGTGCTCTGATCAATCAACCAAGATTGGCCCACCACATAACATTCTTATGTCTATGTAAATGGTGAAACGATACGGTCCATTCAACTAGATAGAATTTTGTTTTCAAAGAGAATTTTCTTTTTAGTAACATAATAGAAGTAAGATAAGAGAAAAACGCTGCAAATTATTACACAATGGTTTATTATTTTTCTATATAGATCACTACAAAATCACCAACCATCCAATATGAAGAGAAAAAAAAAATAATAAAAAAAAATAAAAATAAAAACAAAATCAAAAAAAATCAAAATCACCAACCATTGATCGTATTTCGGTCAGCTCTAATTTGAACGGAGATTAGGCCTCTTTTGCGACTCACACTCGTGTTTTTATTTATATATATATATATTTCAACATGAACCCTTAAATTTTCGTAGGGAGCGAACGGTTATTCCTACAGAGCTCCGCGTGGTCTCAAAAAATCTAAAAATTCTATAAAATCTTAAATCAAAGGAAAACCAATACCTTTATATCGTAATTTTTTTAGTTAGGGCGTTTTCAAAATTTCAAAATTGATTTTGGAACCGTCAGAAGTGACCTACATCAACCAAAAGCTTCGGGGCACAACTAGACCCCAAATGGAGCCTACATACCAAATTTCATCAAAATCGGTCAATGCTAAGTGGCAAAAGTGCCGCGTACGGCGTACGGAGTACGGCGGACGGCGGACGGCGGACGGCGGAAGGACGGCCAAATTTTTATTCGATTTTTGGATTCTACATACCTTGAAACGTAAACCATCAAATTTTGAGGGGCTGTTAAAATTTTTTTTTTCTTGGTTGATTCCAAAGGTTCATTATTGAAAATAATAAACCAAAACACTAAAGTCAGCCAAGTGGGTGTGGTACAAAGCTTCCTCGTATCTATAACCCGATTGTAGAGATGATCCGATGCATAGTAGCTAATCTAAAAACATCGATCTCCAGCTACCTTGACTATCCCATCTATATGCCAACCCGCACAATCCTTGAATTACATCGAATTCGGATGGAGAATGCAGAAGTTATGGGTGTTAGAAGACATGCTCAGAGGCTGCTATCAGTCATGGGGAAAGGTGACGATTTTCATAGGGGACCACCTGCATACCAACCCGCCATATCCATGAAAATTTCATCGAAAACGGACTATACCTTTGTATAGTTTTGCCGTCACAAGGTTTCATGACACACAGACAGACAGACATGAAACTAGAAATTTTAATTTTGGAGAAAACTGTTTTTGATTTATTATTTTCAATAATGAACCTTTAGAATCGACCGAGAAATTTTTTTTTAACACCCCCTCAAAATTTGATGGTTTACGTTTCAAGGTACGTAGAATCCAAAAATCGAATAAAAATTTGGCCGTCCGTCCGCCGTACGCGGCACTTTCCCCACTTAGAATTGACCGATTTTGATGAAATTTGGTATGTAGCCTCCATTTAGGGTCTAGTTGTTCCCCTAAGATTTTGGTTGATGTAGGTCACTTCTAAGGGTTCAAAATGAATTTTGAAATTTTGAAAGCGCCCTAACAAAAAATTTAGATATAAAGGTATTGTTTTCCTTCAATTTAAGACTCTATAGAATTTTTAGAATTTTTTGAGACCACGCGGAGCTCTCTAGGACAAACCGTTCGCTCACTACGAGAATTTAAGGTTTGGACGTACGACAAATCAGAAACACGAGTGTGAATCGCAAAAGAAGCCTAATCTCCGTTCTGAATATAGCTGACCGAAATACGATCCATGTTTTTCTTCATGTTGGATGGTTGGTGGCTCTGCAGACGAGTGATCTATAGAAAAATAATAAACCATTGTGTAATAATTTGCAGCGTTTTTAACCTTGAAAAGTGAAAACAATGCTTCTGTTACCTTGGAAGACTCGGAAGTAAAATTGACCTGAGAAACGATTCCTGGATGGTTCCGAATTACACTGTTCTAAAAGTCAACCTCTTGTTTTGGGGACCCCAAAGGTATTGAGGAATTATCGAGGATTGTTTTTATTGGGTATTTCTTTCATCTTCCGGTTTAAAACTTACTAGAAAACAAGCAATGAATGGGGAGTTAAGGGTGGAAAAATGAATCGAACCCTGATCTTCGATAAGTTGTCTTGAGGTATCAGTTTGACTGGCTAGTAGGGCCGTGTCAGATCTAGCAAGGGTTGGAGGGTTAGGATATCCATCAAGAGGGCTGCCGATGATGGATCAGTCCCTAAGGGGAATCATGAATCACCTTCCAATCAGTCCACCTCCACCTGCCTCTCAGCCCTCGGACGCCTTTCTATCGTCCGCAAAGTTATTTATCAGATGCCACCTCCACCATCGATCCGCTCCTTCAGCAACACGACTCATCTCTTAGCACTCTTGACCGTGAAAATTGCTTGCGATGTCTCTCACATAAACCTTTACTCAAGCAGTCCATCAGCAACGTTTACAACTCCCAATACGTCATGATATTCAAATTAATTCAGTCACTCAACCCCCACATCTTCATTTGATTAAAGGTCTGAATCTACACATTTGTGAGAAGTAAAAACAGCTTGAGATACAATTTTGACAAAATTCAAAACTTGTAGGTTGAAAAATCGAAACGGCTGAAAAAGAAAAGTAATCTAGTAATTTAAAAGTTTAATATCTAGTAATAGAGGGCAGGCCGTAAAAAAAGTATTTATGTAAATATTAAATTACGGAAAAATAGAAGATAATTTAAATTAGGAGGAAGAAAACCTTAGGGTGTAGCATTGCACATGAGAGTCAACATGTTCAGCATTGAAGCCATTAAAAGGCGACAGAGACCACCCAAGAATCGCCAATTTGTTTTTTTTTTTTTTTTGCTTTTATGAAGAACAGAAAATATCAATATTGACAAAACTTTACTTGGCTTCAATATTTAGAAAAAAATAATAATAAAACAGGATGGAATTATTTTAAATACAAAATAGATCATTTCTAGATATTGTATTGCTTAGTTCATGTGCAAAAGGAAATGCTCATGTAATTAAATTGTAATAAATTATTCTAAAATTATAGCATTTTTCTCAAAAATGTATTTGTTTATTGATCATTGAACGAGAATGAAAAATAATTGAATTTTTGAGCTATAATCTAATACGTAAAGTCCCACCTGTAGGTACTCGTACGTCGCCGATCGTCTGGGAAACCCTGGTTCGATTCCAGGCTGAGAAATCACATTTTTTTATAATTTAATAATTACGTGTTTATTAATTAGATTCTGTTGTTGACATTTCATGTCACAGTATTACGGGTTTCTTTTCACATAATATGTAGATATTATCTGCGATTTGTTTTTGCATGCTTTTAGCGAGTTCTAAATAAAACTCAATTTGTGTGGTACATACCAAAGTTACTACAGAAGTATATAAAACTGATAATGTACTAAAAGAGAAAATATAATGTTCAACGTTGCACGTTTCACTTGTCCTCTATTCCAATTCTAGTCTTCCTTAATTCCTCTCCTAGTAAAAGAGAAAATATAAGGTTCAACGTTGCACGTTTCACTTGTCCTCTATTCCAATTCTAGTCTTCCTTAATTCCTCTCCTAGTCTTCAATTCTGGTTTAGGCCCTGGTGGTGAGTAGTGTTGCAACAGGATTCTCGCCCTTTTATTATGATTCCTCCCTAGTAACCATCGTTGCTAAGGAAAACTGAATATTGGAGAATGGTTTCGAAAGATTAATTAAAGTGTTGGAGCTGGTAGCTCGTTGTAACCTTTGTAATTTTTATTCAAATATTATGAATCTGAATGTAAGGGACATTGGGCCTCTTACAAGTGTGAATCACGAAGTACCACACTCCACAATCTTCCAGTGACCCTAAGTTGTTTGAAATTGGAGAATACCGACAGTCATTATTATGGACTTTAGTGCTATCGCACTGCCTATAGAATTTCAAGTGAAGGAAGCCCTTCAGCTACCATGAACCTAGCAATGATAGTGAAGAGCTCCGATGCATTAGAGCACATTGTTCCAGCAAGAACTTGAAACGGTCTCAAGGGGAGGAAAGATTCATCGCATTAAATAGAAGTAAAGCTGTGAAGATGGTATTAGAAGGTTGACGATGGATGGAGGGGAAGAAACGGGAGGTGAGAGAACACAAAAACCGCAAGAAAGAGCGATCGATATCAGAGCGGTGTGGTGTAGGTGGAGGGACGTTTGTTTTAAATCCTGACGGCAGGAAAGGCTTGTAATCCAAGTTGAGTGGGTCCCCCGCGCCGTTTATGCAGGGGAAACTCTTCAGCCGACAACACACGGGAAGGCCTGCTTCCAGACAAATAACAAGATTTACGCCATCGGTCCTTCCCTCTGAGTTGGGTCCATAATACATAAACACCATTCACTTACTGGTCCCCAGACGGGGAAAAAACGGTTGAGGGGGGATAAAAAAAAACCGCAGATGAATCACGGGGATAAAGCCTAAAGAAGTGTTTGGGCATCCCTCGGCCCCTTGAGTGAATTGGATGAGAGCTTTCGACTCGTGTAATGGAATCTGCTACCTTTCAAATGCTCTTGGCAGTTCGGGCTTTAATCTACGGTGCTCGTAACTCTCGAGTTTTCATCTATCCCAGGAGTGCATCTCTTGCATCAACATTAATGTAAAGAACTACCGAGCGGTGAAATCTTCAGTAATAGTCATAGGGCTTGAGTCTGAACAATGAACACAATCATACCATGATGAAATTATCCACTTTCAGGATCGCGGAATATCTGAAAATTTCATAGAGGAAAAGTTCCTCTCGTCAATGTATAAAGTGGTCATTTGTCAGTCAATTTTCTAAAAATTCAATTGCTAGAGTTTTCCCTTTTTCGTATTAATATATCAGGTGTGTACTCTAGACGACATAAATCAATCTAGAATTCAACTGATTCCCGATCATGGTATCGAAATTAGTTCGTTTGCCATTTTTGAACCACACAATGGAATACATTTTTTTTTTAAATCTGAGAACGTGTTTTTCGATGCTTTTGGTGAGAACTACAGTTCATTCGAAATCATCTTGAAATTTTTTGTAGAAATATATTATATCAACGATTTTTATTTTACCTAATTGAGTAAGTTCACTCTTTCACTCCTGCTTCATGACCGGATTTTTTTGAACTTGAATCAATCTGTGATAAACTGGTGATTTTTCGTAGTTGAGAAAATTGACTTTTCTTGACTAGTTGAATATTTTTTGAAAGGATTAACAATGATGTTAGAACAGGTAATAGTGTATTCATCGTAATTTTTCGATTGAAAGTGTAGGTGAAAATTAGAAACCAATCTCAGTGAAAATACTCCCCAAAATTAAGAATTTAAAAAACATCTTTGAGCAGAATGCTGGCTTGTCGTAATCTGAGGATTTGGTTTTGAAGTTGTTTCAGGATGGGTTTTTGTATTGTATCATTCTTTTTCTTGCATAAACCCAAATGTAAATGGTGAATTACTTTACCTTCAGAAATTACCATTTTGACGTCAATGTTCTTTGACTTACCTCATTCTATTCATACTTACACATCGATTACTAGGGGAAGAATCAAATTTTAAAATGTAATGATGATACCGATACCTATTAACTTATATGTTATTATTAAAACCAATATGTGAAGTAAACTACTATATCTTGTTATGCAATCTCGATTATGTGCTTGTCTGTTTTGAATATCAGACGGTTACCTAAAACAATGTCATTTTAAAAGCTTTTGGTTTTTCAGTTCCCTAAGCCCATGAATTTGGAAAACCCTTGAATGTTTCAAATTTAGGTACAGTTTTTGACGTTTGAGCGCTGGTTCTTGAGAGGGGTGCTGACCCCGAGTGAGGCGCGACCGACTGAGACTCCGTTCATCAAGAATTTCCAACAAAATCCTGGTCATGTAATACCTGTAATACCCTGTAGGGGAAAGATGTACTGGTTAGTGTACAGTTCATTGCGATTCGCAGCATTTCGAAAACTTCAAAATTTCCGTGATGATTTGTTTAGTGCTGTGAAAGATCTTTTACTCAAACTATCATTAATAAAAATGAAAAAAAAAATTGTAATTTTAGCAGAGCGAAAAATATATTACTATAAAAAAATTACGACTCTAAACTCCAACTAGATGTATGTGATAGAATTTCTGAAAATTTTCGATGTTGAAACTTTCCATGTAATTCTGTGATTCTGGAAATGGTTTAGCTTTTGCTCGGCCAATCACTGTCTCGGCAGGAACATGCAAAGTGTTTCAACCGGGGAAATGAAGTATTTCAAAATGCAAAATTCACGCTAGATCTTTAGTCGTCTAGGTTTCCGCGTAATGTACGTCAAATTTTCCCCACCTTAACTTGATGAATTAATAATTTATTGGTAATCAAGTTTAAATAGTATTCAGTGGAATAGTAAGCGGATCTGCCTTCGACCAGGGTTCTCTTCCCTTCGAATTGAAATCAAAATAAATATGATTTTTAGTCATAAGCGGTATGACCAATTTTAAGTGATAATTTTTAATACATGATATTGTCTTTGTTTTTATTACCTAAAACCTTCTCCTTCATTGGAGACTCAGCTTTCCTTAGAGGCGCTAATTGAGTTAACACATGCGGAGAGAGATCGTTTTTATGGTTTTCAAATCAGAACTCGGTATCTATCACCTATTTCTGTTTTGATTATTGTACAATTTCTCTCTGTTCCGAGTTGACATAGAAAATGAGGAATTCAGTTCTTGACGTAAGTAATTTACTCGGGGGCGAAATGAGATTCCGTCGAACTGTCGAACCGTGTGGGCAACAAAAGAGAACCATTTCCTGAGCTCTTTCTGGCATAATGATCGCAATCACAGATTGCCCGGTTCAGTTATGCCCAAAACAAGCGCGTACGAAGGAATTCCGATCGCAGGAATCCGTGAAGGGCCGAATTCCGCCCTTCGATTCGACCTGAGGACTGTGAACAATCCGGTATGCCCTTCTTAATCAGGAATGTCTTGCATTGACGGCACGAGTTCGAGACTCGCAAGGTCGTCCAGGCGTTTTCCTCGGACGGAGGAAATTCTTTCCCACGACGAACGCTCCCAGCGAGGAGTTACACCTATTAGGCAGACAAGACAACTGCAATTGAAGGCATTCCTCGACATTTCTCGTGAAAGGCTGCGATTTGCTCTCGATTATTTTAATTTACACTGGAGATATTTCTAGTTCAACTCAGAGTTACACGTAGGTTCACCATTTCGTGCTCGCATAAACAACAACCTTGTGTATAGCCTCCATTATCTTGTTTCCCAAGTGTAATGAATGAGAAGGATTTGGTGAACGTCAAGGGCTCCGTGGAAGGAGTATACTGTTATCAAAGTCGTCCATTCTAGATCTCTTCGGAGTGTGATTATCCAGACCAGAGCCTCTTAATTATATTTAAAATTTAGCTTATACTGCATACATCGTCGTCCATGTACACGCACTGCTGGAAACTCTAGGGGAACGTTGCTGAATTCTCAGTTCAGGGCTCTCAATCAATTGTGTCCCTATTTCGATCCATCGATCTCAGTATTACATCGATAGCACTTCCATTCCGTCATTGATTATTCCATGGCGGCGAGTTCAAATACCTACTGGCATCGCCCCAAACGTAGTATATTATGGTGCAAAAACTATTATTTTAAACGGAAAATAAGATGAATACATTTTATTTCCAATTTTCTCGGTAGCACTATTGATACTTGATGAGAATATTCAGATGGTGATTAGAAACATAACGATTAAAGACATCGTGTGTTGCACAGAACACCACGTAGGCCTTGCTGCTCAGCGTTTAAGAGTGAGAATCTTCAGCAATCACCTCAAACGATTCATAATACACAGATGATATTGAGAAAAGAGAGGCTAGGGTTAATAGCATTTTTACGGCTATGTTGATAAAAATTATTAGTCCATTTTGAATTCCATGTTTCGATTATCTACTCCAACACATAGAATCTGAACCGATGAATGCTCAGAAATCTGTCTATCGTTGGAATTGTGACGAAAAACATTACATGTCTGTGAAGTAATAAATATAAATAATTTAGTACTGCTGTATCGGATCAATGTCGATTTTGTGTGAGGAAGGTTCGCAGCCCACCTTGACCTTCTTTAGGTCATGTTTTTGTTTCCTCACTACAAAAGTTAAGGAAGTTAATCTTCCATGCAAGAATGTGCCCTTTTACTATTCCCTCATTGGATTTCATCAAGAGTGGATTATTGTAAAGAAACAATATTTGAAATTCTAAAGAATCTATTGGCAGGAATGTAGTTGAAGGAACCTGGCTGAAGGATGAATGTCTTTGAAATTGATCGAGATTGAAATGACTATTGGCCATGTACAAACTATATTATAGTTTGTACATTTATAATATTGTGCATAATAAATATATGTCGTAGGCACATAGGGAAATCAGGCAGTTTAAAAAAAAATGCCTGACGAGGTTCAGGCAGATGAATGAATTGATGCGTTTTTGAGACCGAACGAAGGTGAAATGCCCATCCAAGTGTCATGGTTTAAGCGCTAACTCCAACAAGTAAATTATGAACAGATGAAATAAGTGGGTGTCTTCTTTTTTGAGATTTTTTTTTTTTTTCATTGTTGGTTGTTCTGTGGAAAATGTGCCCACGACTTTCTTTTTTCTCAACACATCTTCGTTAGTTCTCTAAAACGCATCAATTCATTCATCAGCTTGAACCTCATCAGACACTGAGCAGATGGTGAAACTTCGGATTCTTCAAAATATTTCCCTATCTGCCTAGATACTTTCGAAACTGCCTGATTTCCCAATGTGCTTGCGACATATAGGTTTTCAATTTCTTCAAAATGGATAAGTGAATTCCATGGACTTCTGAAGCCACTGCATGAAGCTATACAGGGTGTTTCACGAAAAGGTTACACCCCCCTTCATTTCCGCAAAATACAGCGTAAAAAATTCCGACCAACACAATTCTTCGTGATTTTTTGTGAGGATCTCAGGAAAAATACTTTCGCGCAAAAAAGTTGCGCGCAATCCTGCGCAATTGACACTAACTTCATTTTTTCAAATGGAACCCCCCCTTTTTTTTATTACAAATTCGGATTCTACGTCAAATTTAATGAAAATTTCATAGGTACCCACATCGATTTGTTTTATTGCGCGCAACATGGCTTTTTGAACGCTCCAATTCCACAATTCCGCAACTCCACAATTGCACAAAAATTAGGTTTTGGAGAACCCTTAGTGTGGCACATGTTTTTTCATCATTTTTTAACGCTGAATCACAGGGTGTCATCCGTTTTTCAATTTGACTGGAATTTTTCAAAATAGCGGCCAAAAATTTGGTTGTTTTTAGTGAAAAAATCGCTCTTTTTAAATCGTTATGAGTTTTTAGGTAATTTTATTCAGTTCAAGCATGATCATGCTGTCAGTTTTTATTTTTAACTCCAACGTAGACGGCCCCAAGCCCGTGGTTCAAAAAGAGGTGAGAAAATAAAAAATAAACATGATTTCGACCTCAAAACTGATGTTTTCGTGAAAGAAATGTTAATTTTTCTTCTTTAATCTTGGTTTTTCTCAAAACGGATGACACCCTGTGATTCAGCGTTAAAAAATGATGAAAAAACATGTGCCACACTAAGGGTTCTCCAACACCTAATTTTTGCGCAATTGTGGAGTTGCGCAACTTAGAGCGTTCAAAAAGCCAGGTTGCGCGCAATAAAACAAATCGATGTAGGTATGAAATTTTCATGAAATTTGACGTAGAATCCGAATCTGTAACAAAAAAGGGGGGTTCCATTTGAAAAAATGAAGTTAGTGTCAATTGCATGCAACTTTTTTGCGCAAACGTATTTTTCCTGAGATCCTCACAAAAAATTATGAAGAATTGCGTTGGTCGGAATTTTTTACGTTGTATTTTGCGGAAATGAAGGGGGGTGTAACCTTTTCATGAAACACCCTGTATACTCGAGAACCACCGCGAAATGGCCGAAATCTTCCGAAAGCAACTTGTTGACGAGGCACTTGATCAAGATGTCCATCGCTTCCAAATCTTTCTTTTTGTAATCCACAACAAACATCTCAGTTTTTTACTGTAAGAGCTTCCAGAGCATCATGACGTTCCAGTGCCATTTCCAGACGGTATGACCACTTTGAAAAACTAGTTCCATCAAAGGGTTTCACTCCCGTCATCTGGTTCACATTCGCCATTTTCCGCCCGACTCACGTTTCCTAAAACTGATTGTCCGTTTCCGAGATCCGGTTCTTTACCAAATTTAATTTTTGACTAGCCCTCACGAACTGGGCTCACAACCTTTCAGAGTAGGCGATCCTTATTAGACGGACGACAAACAATAGTTAATTTAAACGGGTTTAATTCGGAGCACACGCACAAGACAAGAGAAGAAACAAGGAACTAACTTAGATGGAAGGTGTGAGTGGGGGGATTGATAGTACGAGGATCCTGTAAGAACCTGAGACCACAGTTCAACTAAACCAACATTATACTGCCTAGCTACTTGGCCAATATTTTTTCAATGACATTCAGAAGCCCTTCAGATTGAAATTTGGTACGTACCTAGTAAGAGATTCCAAATTTTATGACGCAACAGGACTCGCAGTAATCGGAAACAAGACGAAAAGGGATATAAAGTAATGAATTGTAATACGAGAAGAATCTAAAACTAGGGATGAAAACACCGGGAGAAGATTTCATAATTTTATAGGCTGTACTTTATTTTGTAAGACATCCGAGAACGAACTTGGAAAAACTTTTATTAGAAGGAGTAGGAAAGGGTGAAGAGGAGGGACGAAATTCGATAGAAGAAGGGTTGAGTAAGGGCCAAACAATAGGCAATAATATCCACCCCCTTTCAAAAACCTACTGAAAATCCCATCACAAGGGCACAAGAAAGCTTCCCCAAAGACGTTCACAGTCTGGGAAGGAAGTTACGCCTCGGCGAGCCCTAAATGTATGCAGGAACAAAAGGGGTTGCGAGCGAATTGAAACTTTTCTTTAGAACCTTCCGTAATCCTCTCCCTCGTTTTTCGTTCCTTATGATTTCTTCTGGAGCAATAAAAATTAATAAAGAGCCCGCAGAAAAGCCCGAAGGGACGGATGGTCGTAAATGGCATCCGCGTTCAAATTGGCTCAAGACGGGGAGCTCTTTAGACTATGAAAAGTTCTCTCTGGGATTAATCCTGGGATTTTGCTACTCCACATGGGCGATTTTTACAAAACCTCACTATTTACTCCTCCTTGCTCTATTTGGGATTTCATTCTGAATGAATCGCTGAAGCCGGGTACGGGATAATTTGACAGTCATCAGAATGGTCGCAAATTTATAGAAAACGTCTCGAAAAATTCTTCTACCTGGTCAACATTAAGGGGGAAAATAAAGGGAAGAGGCAAAATAAAAATGCAGGTAAAATTAGAGCTTCCTCCTCAAAACACTCCTGAGAAGGACGGTAGTTTCTCATATCATAACAACGGTTTCTCACTTCCTAATCTTCTGACTCCAGCCATAATCAGGAGGGCAGATAGAAGGGGCTCTATGAAGCTATGAATGTCATCATCGTTTCAATAATTGTACCTAACTTGTGCACAAGCGAAGATGTACACCATGAGACACCTCACGATCCAGTTACTCAAGTTACTATACAGGGTGTCTACACTTTCGATGGGCATAACTTCAGGGTTCGATTCTACAAGGTATTTCCAACAAAAAATGTCTCCTAGCAATTTTCTTTTAACCCACTCAAAATTCCTTTTTTTCCACTTTAAAGTTTTTCTTCGCCTTTTCGACCTTACGGCACTGATATGGTCATAACTCCCTTATTTCTCCTGAAAATTCAAATCTGACTACACCGTTAGAAAGAGCCTTAAATTCCTAAGCTACCTAGCGCAAAATAGAAATATTTCAGTAATAAAATAGTTTCCAAAAATCAAGTCAAAAAGCAAACTTTAAAAAAATTTCGAAACTTGACTTTCTCCGACCAAAGTTTTTACTCTAACCCTTCCCTTCCCATTTCGATGGGCGCTCTTCGGAGAAAACATGCTCAAATTGTCATATTTTCTACGGTCTATCAATTTTTCTTTTTAACATTCAAATTGGAGGAGTAAATCAAGTTTGAATGCCAGAAAACGTGTGTTTTACGAGCAAATCCAGTGTTTTAAGCGGTTTATGGTCCCCCTCGACCTCAAGATGGCTTGAAGATTTTGGTATCATTTTCCTATGTATGTTCTTACGCTGAATCAAATAGTGATACTTCCGAATGATTCTGACTGCTAGAAAGTAAATTTTTTGAAGAAAACCTTCGTTTTTCGTACATAAAATACGCATTATTCGTAAGTGTGGTAGTGAGCATGAAGTAACACCTTTGAACTCAACAAAAACTTCAATCAGCTAGAAATTCGGTGGTTTTGTTGAGTTCAAAAGTGTTACTTCATGCTCACTACCACATTTACGAGTAATGCGTATTTTATGTACGAAAAACGAAGGTTTTCTTTTAAAAATCCACTTTCTAGCAGTCGGAACCATTCGGAAGTATCACTATTTGATTCAGCGTAAAAACATACATAGGAAATGATACCAAAATCGTCAAGCCATCTTGAGGTCGAGGGGGACCATAAACCGCTTAAAACACTGGATTTGCTTGTAAAACACACGTTTTCTGGCATTCAAGCTTGATTTACTCTTCCAAATTGAATGTTAAAAAGAAAAATTGATAGACCGTTGAAAAGTTGGCAATTTGAGCATGTTTTCTCCAAAGAGCGCCCATCGAAATGGGCAGGGATTTAGAGTGAAAACGTTGGCCGAAGAAAGTCAAGTTTCGAAAATTTTTTAAAGATTGCTTTTTGACTTGATTTTTTGAAACTATTTCATTGCTGAAATATTTTTATTTTGCACTAGGTAGCTTAGAAATTTTTACGCTCTTTCTAACGGTGTAGTCAGATTTGAATTTTCAGGAGAAATAAGGGAGTTATGACCATATCAGTTCCGTAAGGTCGAAAACGCGAAGAAAAACAATTAAAGTGGAAAAAAAGGAATTTTGAGTGGGTTAAAAGAAAATTGCTATGAGACATTTTTTGTTGAAAATACCTTTTAGAATCGAATCCTGAAGTTATGCCCATTTAAAGTGTAGACACCCTGTATTCAACGGGCCTAACTGGACACAGTTGTACAATTTTGCAAGGGAGGCACTGAACTGTAGGCAATTTCTTGTAGATGACTATAATTATGTTTAAATGAGGTATGCACTATTTCATTATCATTTATAAAGTAGGTAACTTAAAATATTATAATTGTCTAGGTAGATATTAAATATAATAAAAAATTCCTAATATACCTACCTCATTAAGGGCGAAATTAGATGCACGATTTACTTGTAATTAATGTAGGAAGACGTATGCAAGAAGAAAAAAAAAATATAAGTATGTAGTAAGAAAAAAAGCAAACGACCATTCCAGGTTGGATTTTCTTCCGACGGACGTCATCAGCTGTCTTCCAAAGGGAAGATCAGGATTTGTTCTGATGATTTCGCTCATGGCTTCCCATTGCCTCACTGCCCGACAAGGGGGAACTGAGCCCGGCTTGCGCGAAAATACGCTCCCAAGCCGAGCCCCGAACTCACAGCCCCCCGCAGCCGGTCCAAGGCTCGTCGCTCAGAGACATACGTCGTTACGAGCACGACCACAGCAGACCCGAAACGTAGTCAATATTGACAAACCACGTTACAAGAAATGAGTTAAGAGTAAGTAAATGCTATAAAAACAAAATATTATATAAACATAAAAAATTGATGTCACGGCCCAGAATCGAACCTGCATCTTCCAGCTCTTTTGGGCTGGAGAAATCGTTGGACAGACAGGAGTCTTTTTTAGCTTGGGAGTTAAAAGACATAGGTATTCGTCTAAAAAAAATTCTGAAAGTTTTGTCAATGATCGTACAGGTACATTCATCATTATTTATTATAATGATATAGGTAGTAGTTCATTTTAAATGAACTACAATGAACAAATTGCCTATACATTCCAAACTGTACATAAATTATGTACATCTTATTTTACAAGCTCAAGAAAAAAGAAAGGAAAAGGATATTCTTGTTCGCATTTTCTGTTTTCTTATTATTCTAAACATATTAATGAATTACTAAAATGCTAAATTCCTATTGCAACTACAGTAGGTACACTAATTTTAAATTAAGTACTTAAAATAAGTTGTGGCTAAATATTTATGTAACTAATAGTAACACTTTTTGTTGGAATATATATATCGTCTTCTTCTGTGTGATGATGGCATAGAAGAGCTTGCCCGAAAAGAATGAATCTCCTCCGTTTACCTCAAAACGAGGGACTAGAAAAAGGAGATCATCATACGAGAAAGCCCTGAGCATAGGGGATTTATTCATACGAGTCACTAATACCAGGGCGATCGTTTTGAGGAGGGAACGCAGAAGTTACAGCACACTATAGAAGACACAGCTTCTGCGCAAAGCACCGTCCGGACTATAAAAACCGACACTGGTGACGGGGGAAAAGAGTATGAAAAACTATAAACCGGTTATGATAGTCGCTCTCCGGTTTTTGCATCCTTCATTACCATATGGACCTTGGAGGAGCAGTGTAAATCCTTTTGTGGGCTTTAGAATCTGACTCATAAGTAAACAGTAAGGAGTCTACAGCTTGACCCTCCACCGCCCCCACTCTTTATGAACAACAATCTGCGCCCATAAAGTTGGGTTTCCCTGATAATACCAGACCTTCTCCCCAAATATTTATCTTTTATGAGAGCATTTTTGAATAAGTGAATTTTGGGGAAAGTCCTGAATTTCAAAACTGCCGATAGGATGCCAGAATTAGATAAGCCGAATGACGAACTGTGTCGTTCGAAAAATACTCAAAACTAGTCGAATTTTTTACGTAAAATTAATGTATTTGTACGGCAATAACCTCATGAATTCAAAATCAAATATTTGAATATTCAAATATCAAACAGGGACAGTGGTGTGGCTACGATCGTCGTGGCGTCGTTGTTTGGCGGTGGACTTTGAACCGACTTCTGCGGGGTTCCTGGGTTCAAGGCTCATCACCAGCAGCGTGCGATTTCGGCGGCCGGGGCTCTCATCGCTCCCCTCGTCCCAACCCATGGCGGTGAGGCAATGGGAAGCCATGAGCGAAATCATCAGAACACATTCTGATCTTCCCTTTGGAAGACCGCTGATGACGTCCGCGACGCCAGGAACGGCAGTTGGACGAAAATCCAACCTGAAATGGACGTTAACTTTACTTTACTTCAAACATCAAATATTCGAAACAATAAAAAAAATATCAAACTCAAACAATAAAATATTCAGATATCAAATATCGAAAAATACTCAAAACTAGTCGAATTTTTACGTGATTTAATATAATTGTACAACAATAACGTCTTGAATTCAAATATCAAATCAAAGATATCAAATCAAGAAATTTTCTAGTAAGAAGTATAATTTTTTTAAAAATATCATTACCTTCTATCGGGAAGTAACTGAATAGGAGACGTCGAAATTAGATAGAAATATTTATTTCGTCCCTTGATAGAAAAAACAAAGATTATTTTGAAAAATCGATGCTCCGGCCTGAAATCGAACCCGAGTCTCTCAGACTGATGATTCTTGCAGTCTAGTTAGGTTAAAGTTTTGAATTTGTTCAAAATGTTCTTCCAGTCTGTTATTCATTCTCACAGCAACTGTCGGTGATATCCTGAAGGAAGTCACGTTTTAAAGTGACTTTGAGTCAATTTTTATGTAATTTCTAGAAGTTGGCACAAACATTCCGATTGAGTTAAAATTCTGTTGGTGACAAAAATACGCTTACCGTTGTTTTTCAGATACAACTATTGGGCGACTGGAGTACAGAAGGAGGTCAGACAGCCTCTCAAACTTGAATCTGAAACCCACATTTTTTACGAGATGAAAAACGTCAATAAATCCCGAAGTAAATCTTTGAAAGGAAAAAATTTACACGAGTGCGGGAAAAACCTCCGTGGGACTTTATTAGTGGCGAAAGCACCGATCAAACCGGCAGCGGAGGGCGCGATATGACTGGCGAGGGAGCCACTTTGTGGGCAAGCGAGGATCCAGTTTTATTATCTGTTTATGGAGCCCATCTCCACCGCTAAAAGCGTCGAGTGTTGCAGCCGAAAACGGCGGGAACATTCGGTTTTATTGCTTCCACACTCCCCCAGTGCTTTTCGTCTAATCGAAAGATGATGGAGAGATACGAGGGAAGCTCGTGTGCTTTGCTTTCTCGCTAATTGACAGCGCTGTCGTTTTAGGCTCTGCGAGTAGCACGGAGTCTTTTAAATTTTTGAAAAATGTCCCACCAAATCGAACGGTAATTTATAGCAAGTCATATTGTACTCCCGCAATCCGAATTTATGATAATTTCACTGATTAATTTGATTCGACCCAAAATCAGAGGCCAAATTCAAAAATAATTGTACTGTAATGTTACCTATTGGTAAATTACAAAGAAACATAAAATAAAGCGTGTGATGTGAAAGAAGAGTACATGTTTATTTCATGAACTTATATTGATAATATTAACCAGATTGATCGAGGTAGGATATTGTAATAACCCTTTCACCGTTATGGCAAGAAAGGGCCCTAAAGCCCTATGTAACCCTGATTTTGGTTTATTATTTTCAATAATGAACCTTTGGAATCGCCCAAGAAAAAAATTGTTCAACTCCCCTCAAAATTTGTTGGTTTACGTTTGAAGGTACGTAGAATCCAAAAATCGAATGAAAATTTGTCCGTCTGTCCGCCGTACGCGGCACTTTCCATTGACCGATTTTGATGAAATTTTGTATGTAGGCTCCATTTGGGATCTAGTTGTGCCCCGAAGATTTTGGTTGATGTAGGTCACTTCTAAGGGTTGAAAAATAAATTTTGAAATTTTAAAAACGCCATAACTAAAAAAAATTCTATATAAATTTTATAAAAAAATTATGCATAATACCATCCAACATATTCCATACTACATATTCCATCCAACATATTAAATATTCCATCATATACTGTAAACTTGATTAATTTAAATATTGTAATGCCGTTATTGTTTCAAATAAATAAATAAATAAATAAAGGTTTTGTTTTTCCATCAATTTAAGATAGCATAGAATTTTTTGAGACCACGCGGAGCTGTATAGGACAAACCGTTCGTCCCCTTAAGACTTAAGGTTGGACTTATAATAAATCAGAAACACGAGTGTGAATCACAAAAGAGGCCTCCGTTCAAATGTTAGCTGACCGAAATGCGATCGATGTTTTTCTTCAAGTTGGTTGGTGGTAACAATGGCAAAGCCGTGTTCTTTGCAGACGAGTGATCTATATAGGGAAATAATAAACCTTTGTGTAATAATTTGCAGCGTTTTTAAATAAAAACTTCAATCAATCACACTCGAATTCATCAACTACTTCAGAAAAACGTCTGCCAAGTTGAAGAGAAGCAATATAGTTCCCAAGTACATTCATAGTGATTTATTTAATTTAAATACGGCCAAGCCCAATTTACAGTGTGATGTGAAACAATGAAAAAGAACGAAATGTGTCTTCAACAGTGCAATACATGAAAAAAGGAATAAATGGACATTTGGTAATCATTTAAAATTAAACGCAGGAGACAACAATTTGCTTGATCTAAGTTGGGGCAGGGAAGAGTAAAAAAGTCAAATTTGGGAGGAGATTGGGGAAGAGATTCGAAGAAAGGCGGTACTGTTTACGGAAGAATTTATTAAATAGTAAAATAACAATAACGTCAACGACTCATCGATCGTACTAACATCAACTTTATGTTTAGGAGAAACCAGGGAATTGAATTCTACTTCAGGACGTGGCAGGACTGCAAAATGACTGGTCTCGATTTGAAATCGACGCAACTTCGTTGAAATTTGACGCTAACTTCAATGGCTGTAGTAAAGTAAGTAAACCAGTCGCAGACGTCATCAACAGCCTTCCTATATAATGGAAGATCAGAATTTGTTCTGATGATTTGGCCTAAGTGGAGCCCAACCCGAAAACTCATCAAGACCTGCGAAACGTCCCTTCAGCGGTCACCAATCCAGACAATCTCCTGGGTTTCGGTGATCTCACGGTTGACGGGTGTTGGTGTTGGTTACCCCTTTTACAGTGTTGTGTTTACATACCTAGTTTACTTTTAGTTTTGGACTAAAATGTGAGGAATATTTATAATTTTATAGCCACCCAGGAGTAAAAACAATGCTGCCTCTGGTAATAATATTACTCAATATATTATATTGACTAGATAAATGTACTCTAGGGATTGCTGGTTTTTCATGCCTAGTTCAAGGCTTTGCCTATAAAATTCGAAACCAGAAAAAATTGAGAATAAAGACATTTTTTTCTTTCTTGCTAATAAGAAAACTTTGACAGTGAATTGGTAAAAATAGTTGCTAAGGAGTGAAAATAGAGGGTTGACATTTTCAAACGCCTTAACTCGAAAACTTCAAGTGTAGGCATTATTTTTTCATCAATTATAAAGAGAAGTGAAATTTTAAAAGTGAATGAGACCTCCCTGAGCTCGGTTGAACCATTTGTCTTGAGAGCTTAGAGAACAAGGAATAGGTTAGAAACATGAGTGTGAAAGGCAACTTTTCACTTACGTAATTATATCAATTTCAGTTAGTGTTCAATTTTTAGAAGAGAACCAACCACTCTAGCTCGAAAATGCATAGCAACTATTTAGATCGACTCAACAAATTCCACTACGTCAAACGGATTGTGAATGGGGTCCACTAAATGATGAAGTACTTCTCCGCCGAGCTTTCGGTTAATACTCGTATATCACCTTCTTCAGGGCTCGAAGGATGGTTTACTCAGTGAGCATTCCAAGAGTCAATTTGAAGGGGGTTGGTGGAAATGCCACCATAATTATTAAGGATTAAATTTTGTGGTACCTGTAAATTATTGTAACAATAAATCAAACATCAGCTTTCAAAACAAAACAATTAGATGTATCACAGCGAAAGAGAATAATAACTTAGATAATATTCATAACATGGGATTGTTATCTTAGTCATTATTCTCTCTCGCTCTGATACATCTTTATATTTGTCTAATTGCTTTGTTTTGAAAGCTGATGTTTGATTCATAGTTGCATTAATTAATAGGTACCATAAAATTTAATCCTTAATAATTATGGTGGCATTTCCACCAACCCCCTTCAAATTGACTCTTGGCATGCTCACTGAGTAAACCATCCGTCGAGCCCTTAAGGGCATATAGTACACCCAGAAAAAAATTTTTGACTTTTTTTTGGTTTAAAAAAAAACTAGATTCAATTCTGAAAAGAATGGTATATTAAACAATATTAAAAGTTCAAAGAAACATATTGAAATTAGGCTTAGAAGCCGCCCGCCTTGTAGTCTGGCTCGCCTTCCTCTTCCAACTCGTCTTCCAGCTTCCGCCGATAATAAAGGATAAAACAAGCTCGATACCGATAAAAAGACTGATAACACTATGGAAGACAAGATCAACCGATAACAGCATGGAAGACACGATTATCTAACACCATGGAATAACTTCCACTTTTTTCAAGAATGCAGCGAGTAGAAGAAGTTTTCTTCTTTCTTCGAGTAGAGTTCATATCACTAAGTTGTGCTTCATTAGCAACCAATAAACAAATTTTAATTTGATTGAAGACATCCTGCTTTCTCTCCTGAGACTCTTGCTTGATGATCGTGCGCGATAATATTATGGTTGCTTTGCAGATGGATAAGCTAGCTAAACAAAAAAACCGTGAACCATTTCGTGGGCAAAAATTTGTAATGTTATTTGATTCCATCAGCCTGTTACTATTCTCACTATACCTTACAAATATTGGGTCACGCTTTCCAGTGGGTTTATACACATTCATTACTCGTAATTTTCGTGATTCTCGTAATTTTTTATAACGTAATGGAAGTGAAATTATGGGACATTGAATTTTGTTTTACGACTTTCGACAAAACGAAGTATCTTTGCGAAGTCTGTAACATGTGTTTAATTTACAGTAATCAAGCAAACACATGTAAAACCCTTTAATCCCGGGTTAGAAGCGCGGTCGATGGGGAGCAGCACTGATACACCAAGCTCGAATGAACAGGGATGTTGGGCGGGGAAGGGCTCGAGGGGAGGTATTAGTAGTGAGCAAATCGCAGGCTGGATGGGGCAGGAGGTGGCGGAGATCAAGAGCTAATTCGGAGAACGAGGTGGGACTCGCCAGGGTTGATTAGCCCTTCACGGTAAGAGTATGAAATGAAAGGGCTCGCAGTATAAGGGTGAGGGGGGAAAGGGCGCGGGGGCGTGCAAAGGGCTTCCAGGGACGGTGGAGGGGGGGAGAAACCACTATATCAGCGGGTTGACAGGATCCCTGAGCACATGGGACCTCGTAAATTACCCTTACGCCCTCCAGAACACTCTCCCCTCCCCTCCGGCCCTTCCAACTTCGCCCTTGCCCTTCTCATCCTCTCTCCCACCCCTCTCTCCTCTCATAACGAAACCACAGCCCACAGTATTATATTCCGCCAAATCTATACATTAGTCAACATGATAAACCGCCCTCGCTTCCACTTACTCTCCCTAATCCTCCAGCAAACAACTCATTCGTTTTTGTTATCCCGACTGATACAATTAAATTTGTTCAGGAGCGATCGAAATCCAATTGAATGAAAGTTCTTTAAAAGTTGTTCAAGCAACAAAAAATTGCAGAAGTAAGTGTAATTAGACTGCCCAGAGGTGGTGTTTCGCAATGAGGAATTTCACCATGTCGGAATTTCCTATTTTTGACCCCAAAATCGGATTCAGCAACACAAACCTCATAAACAAAACAGTGTAGAAAATATGAACGTTTAAAAAAACCGGGAGGATGACGTCATCTTGGAATAGTTGATTTACAGCCGCTTGAAGCGCTGATATCGAGAAATCTATAGTCCTCAGATGCTGAAGAAAAAACAGAAAAAGCAAGTGGGGAAAATAAGGTTTCCCCTGTTTTTGTTTGATAACTTTCCTCTTAGATAACACAATTTCGTCATACCAACGGGCTACACTGGGGGAGACGGCGATCCGAACAGCCCAATCAGCGAGCGTTCCCACTTCAAGTTGAAGAGGTCCGTTTTCCCGGTTATTTTTTGAAATCATAAATTTTGATTGTCTCCCAAAAATAACAGGAGACTTATTTTCTGAAATCAACCCGATTTTCATCAATCCCACATCATTAACTATTCAGGAAAAATGCAAACAGAATTTGGTGAAGTTCATCATTGAAAATTATACCATTTTGCTAAGGAAACAAAACTTTATTGAGTGTGATGCCACAAATACTGTCTTGAAAATATGTAGGATGTACCTAGGTACTAAAATGACTCTTCATTGAACGTCAATTTATTCCTTACAAGAGTCATTTAGTTACTTCAGTCAGTCAAATAGCCAGAGTAAATTCTGAAGTATTCTTCTAGTCAAAATTCTATGTTCTAAATTCGAAATTCACAAATCAGACAAAAATTCCTCAAAAGTAGGTAGGTAATTGTTTTAGACGAACCAAATTTTGACCTTCCTTGATTTCGATACCCATCATATAATTCAACTCACCTGAATCTTCCAAGCCAAAAATGTTTTTCAGCATTTCTTTTTCATCGATCATTAGAAAAAGTTGGCAACTTAATTTAAATTTTAGCATAGGTTCAAATTTGAACTTTTGGCATTTCAATTTGAATTTTCGACGCACTCATTTGATTTTTAGCAACTCAATTTGAATTTGTCACATCAATTTGAACCTTTGGCGTATCAATTGAATCGTTATCCTATGTACCAATTTGAACTTTTGGCAACTCAATCCAAAATTTAACGTAGGTAAGTATCATTTTGAACTCTTGGCACGTCAATTGATTTTTGACATTTTATGTCTTTACTATGGCACATAAATGAAAAAAATCAATCGATTTTTCATTTATGTGCCATAGTAAAGACATAAAATATCGAAAATCGTCACGCGGGGAGCGTTATGAGGGGAGCGTTATGAGGGGAGCGTTACGAGGGGAGCGTTACGCGGAAATTTCTGATGATTTTCACGTACAACCAATCGTTCCTAGGGAAAACTAACTTCCTCATTTTCCACCCCACAAAAATCGTTCACCACTCATTGAGAAGCTCTCAATGTCTCTCGAGGTTGCGTACTTGTACGAAAGCTGTATGCACCGTTTGTGTTTTCTCTCGAGTAAACCAACAAGTTTCGATTTTTCATAAAAATATTTTTAACAAAGGTACTAATTTGAACGTTTGGCATTATAATTTGTAGTTTTGGAACTCAATTTGAACTTTTGGCAACTCAAATTGAACTTTGTCATACCGAATTGAACTTTTGGCAACTCAATTCGAATTTTTAAAACAGGTACCACTTTGAACTTTTGGCATATCAATTTGTATTTTTGGATCTCAATTAAAATTTGTCATACCAATTTGAACTTTTGGCGAATCAATTGAATTTTTAGCCTATGTACCAATTTGAACTTTTGGCATATTAATTTGTATTTTTGGAACTCAATTTGAACTTTTGGTAACTTTATTCGAATTGTTAAAGTAGATACCAATTTGAACTGTTTGCACAATAATTTTGGTTTATTATTTTCAATAATAAGCCTTTGGAATTGAGCAAGAAAAAAATTTTTAACCCCCCCTCAAAATTTGATGTTTTACGTTTCAAGGTACGTATAATACGAAAATCGAATAAAAAAATTTCCGTCCGTCCGCCTTCCGCCGTACGCGGCACTTTTCTTAGCAACACTGGACCGATTTGGTTCAAATTTGGTATATGGGCTCCATTTAGGGTCTAGTTGTGCCGCGAAGCTTTTGGTTGATGTCAGTCACTTCTAAGGGGTGAAAATTAAGGGTTGAAATTTTCAAGAGTGCCCTAGCTCGAAAACTCTCGAAATAAAGGTACCTATCGTTTTTTCACCAATTTTAAATAGTATTGAATTTTTAAAATTTTTTGAGACCATCCGGAGCTCTGTAGGACAAATTGTTCGGTCCCTACGAGTACTTGAAGGAAATTTTTTTTGTCATACCAATTTGAACTTTTGGCGAATCAATTGAATTTTTAGCCTATGTACCAATTTGAACTTTTGACATATTAATTTGTATTTTTGGAACTCAATTTGAACCTGTGGTAACTCTATTCTAATTTTTAACGTAGATACCAATTTGAACTGTTTGCACTATAATTTTTAGTTTTGGGACTCAATTTGAACTTTTGGCAACTCTGGAAGAGCACTTCCATTCAAAAGGATTGAAAATAGCTTCGGAGCTCACTCAGCTGATCATTGATCTGAAGAGTGAAGAAGCTTTTGAGCAATGATTTGCAGCGTTTTTTACCTACCAACATTTTTTTACCTACCAACTTTTTTTTACCTACCAGCTAGGTACTACCTACCACACCATACTGGCTTCACACCTTCACAATCAAGTTTATTAGAAAGAACTAAACGCTTCACACTCGATTGGAAAAATAGAAAGCTTCTTATGGAAATTTGATTACTGGTTACGCAGAAGGCAAAACTGTATACAAATCGAAGAAATGAACAGCGATCGCATTTTAGTCCGATAAAATTTGAATGGAGATTAGACCTCTTTTGTGATTCACACTCATGATTCTGTTTTATCGAAGGAAAACCTTCAAGTACTTGTAGGGACCGAACGGTTTGTCCTACAGAGCTCCGGGTGGTCTCAAAAATTTTTAAAAATTCAATACTATTTAAAATTGGTGAAAAAACGATACCTTTATTTCGAGAGTTTTCGAGCTAGGGCACTCTTGAAAATTTCAACCCTTAATTTTCACCCCTTAGAAGTGACCTACATCAACCAAAAGCTTCGCGGCACAACTAGACCCCAAATGGAGCCCATATACCAAATTTGAACCAAATCGGTCCAGTGTTGCTAAGAAAAGTGCCGCGTACGGCGGACGGACGGAAATTTTTTTATTCGATTTTCGTATTCTACGTACCTTGAAACGTAAAACATCAAATTTTGAGGGGGGGTTAAAATTTTTTTTTCTTGCTCGATTCCAAAGGCTTATTATCTATATACATAAAACGCCAACCGTACGTACGTACGTATGTCGCCCGAAAGTGGGGGTCCCGGGTTCGATTCCAGGCCGCGACATCAATTTTTTTTTTACATATCTACATTTTTTTGCCTGCTTTTAGCAGGCTTTTCAGCTAGTTGAAAATAATAAACCAAAATAGAAAAAATATAAGTTTAAAAAACTTATTATCATGACAACCCAACTTGGAGAAAAATTACACTCAAATTGAATCCCTGGTATGAATTATTTTCCCCATCACCTTCAACTCCTCGATTGAACAGAGCAACGATCTCAAGTGAGCAGGAAGTAAATCGTGTTCATTGATTGATGTTTGCTATCGTGTAATTCTCTCCAACTCACCGCGTTTGTTTCATTTTCAATGTTCGGGAGCCCCAAAAGTCGCTCACCCTTGGAGTTTGCCGCATCCGGTTTGACTCGAAGGTCTGTTGACTTTCCGGTAGTCAGGGAAAACCCTCGCTTTCCTCCTTCCTCTCCTTCGCTTTCCACTTTCCTACTCTTCTCCCTCCAGTCAGAGGGTTTCTCACCCGCTAATTGAGAGGGCAACGCCGACCTGGAACGCTCTCTTCTTCCCTACTTCTCTTCCCTTCATCCTCTTCCTTGTCGCCGACTTCTCGAGTTTAATTATTTACAAACAATAAGCCTCCTAAGTTTTACGAGATGAGGCTTCAGACTACCAAGTTTCCCCCTCTGCGGGATGAACTGCAAACCTCACACTCCCTTCTGGGTTGATGTGTGTTTACCATTAACGACGAGGTAATGATCTATCAAAATTAATCCGGACTGTTGGAGCTTTTCCACCAGGATCAAGATAACTGTTGTAAATTACAGTTCTTGTTCTTTCTATAGCTACACATTCCCCACACACCTGCCAACATGTCGCTAGGGATGTTGCTAGGTTACCAATTTAAGGTTCAAGTTTTTAAGTTAAATAATTTGATCCAAGTTGTTCAATAAAATTTACTCAAAAATATATTTCTATCACTTTGTCGCCTATTTTTTGTGTCTGATTCTGAATAGATTCAAAAATAACTTTTTTATCAAAATTATTCCCGATTGGATTTGTCTCTACGGACAAAGTCACCAATGAATTTTATCGCAATCGGATTATCAGCATCACCCAAAAGCTCGCGTGAATCTTTGATAACTCAAGTTGGATAGTTGGAGATCCTTGTTGGAGATCCTTTTGAGAAAACATGAAATCTTGACATAAACTACAAGTTGAATGTTACTGTTATTAACGTCCGGGCTGAATTCTCGAGATGAGTCCTTTTGTGAAATTTCAACAAGAACAATCAAGAGCAAATTCGTCTCTCCCAGGTGATCAGGGATGAGCTCAGTTTCAGCTCAGATTATTCAGCAGTCGCAAAATAGTAAATGTAACACAAATATTATTATAACGAATGGACCATTTTAAATAAGGCGAAAATTATCTCTAATAATTGATGCATAGTAAGAAGTAGTTGAATTAAGACAATAGCACTTTGTCAAACCATGCGAGCATCGATTTGTGAACAAATTATCTGTTCCACACAGTAAATTCTACACCTACCTTCACGCAAACAGTTTGGTGACCTAGTTCCTGCAGAACTTGCTTCGCATGTGGCTTCTCGCAATTCAAATTCAAACGCTCATTGTTGCCTTGGTGAATTAGCATTGAATGGGTGGAAGCAGTTCCACTCGGTGACTAACTTCTTGTTTTGAACGAGAACAGACGTAACCAACTCACACGTGTCTGCCAGTACATCAAAGCAACTGAACCAGCTAACTGTTCAATCTTTGTTCGAAAGGAATCCGATTTGTGGGCTCAACTACGTCAATCATTTAGAAGAATCTACTCGTAGATTGAAACAAACGTAATTCATACCTTCCCAATTCTAAACTGTACATTTCAAATCAACTAGAGGTGTAAGAATTGATTGCCTATACAACCTCAAGACTACGTGCGAAACTCATAAATACAATTTTAATATTTTATTGAACAAACATAGTTTTTGTAACTCAACTCAAATAATAATTTTTTTCACAAATAGAAATTCCAAAATTAGAATGTAAGTGCATAATTTTAGTGGCCCTGCAAGAAATCAAATAATGTACTCAAAACGACAATTTCCTGTCTCATTTTGTACTAGTATTACGGAGCTTCTGGAATAATTTAATGTGTGGTCAGCCTGCAGGCAATTCTCTTGCACTGGCTGAGCTATTCTGTGTTTCAGCTATTTCAGTGTGGTTGGTTCAGCCGTTTGAGCGTTTATGTTCAGCAGAATAGGTGGTTGGTTCAGCCGATTGAGTGTGGTTGGTTCAGTCATTTGAGTAGGTTTTTTCAGCAGGTTGGGCGTTGTGTGTTTTGACAGTCTTTAGCTCAGCAGTTTGTATGTGGTTCGTCCAGATGTTTGAGTGTGGCTAGCTGACCTGTATAAATGCGGTTTGTTCAGCCTTTTGATCATGTTTAGCTCAGCTGTTTTAAATGTGGTTGCAACCGTTTGAGTTTGGTTTGCTCAGCTGATTGAACGTGGAATGTCCAGCACCAGCAGTGGGAGTGTGGTTGCTAACCACTGGTTAATTCAGCCTTTTGCGCGTAATGGGTTCAGCCGTTCTCATTATTTGATGTAAACAAAGGATCGTGGCTTCAGCAAATCAAAATACAGGAAATAGTAAGGGTATTCACGGTCGGGCCGTTCTCGACGTGTTAACTTAACTTAATTCGTCGAGAACGTGTTAAACGTCGAACGAATCGACCGTAAACATGTTATGAAAGTGTGCTTTCAGTCGTCATAAGTTAACACACCCGAATGGTCTGTTAAAGTGTGTGCTAAACGTGTTATCCGTCGCAACATCGGAAAGAATATGGTCGACAACTTGCAGCTGTTTCTCAGTGAGCTGATTTAGTTTCGTCGATAGGTTTTTGAGATGGAGTATGTTTGTTAGTCTCGGTTATTTTGTGAGTTATTTGAGTTGGAGTTGGAGGTCTCATGGAGGTGTGAAGGGAAGAGAAAAGTGGTTGGGAGGAGCAACTGGACACAATGAAAGTGATTCACTTTAAGTGAAGGAAAAATTCGAAAAACGTCGGCATGACTGCAGTGAATAATTCTCAAGTCTTCAGTTTGAAAAGTAAAAATTCTGTAAACAATCTAGGTGGTATGAAAGTTGTCTCAGGTACTCTTTGGTAAAAAACCTTGCTTTTTTCTCCATGGAACAAGCAATGATGGGCATTGTAGATGTTTTTTTACATTTTTACCAAATTTATGGCATTTTTTCCTTCTTGTTCACACTTTCTCCACCGAAACATGCCACACAACAACTATGCATGACTCTCATGCCTGCAGTCTAGCCACCTAATCGATGAAGGAGTGATGAGACTTTCACAACTTTAGCACGATCAACACGAGTCGACTGGGGCTTTTTTTGTTTAACAAGTTTACCACTTAACACGTTTAACACGATAAGCTCAACCGTGAATACCCCTAGTGGCATTCATCTTTCATCACATCTGAAATATTTTGAGGAACGACTCCGAGCTGTAATACAAATAAATGTAAATAAGTCGTCCCATGAAAAACGAAACTGAGAGACCTCCTCCTCCTTCTTGTCAATAATTTTTTTAATTGAATTTTTTGAGATGTTTTTGCAAGAAGGCATTTGTGATTTTTCCAAAGAATGGATTCTTGTTAATATTCATGATAGTGAAGGGGGAGCTCGTCAGATTAATTTGACTGCAGCGACTTCTTTGATAAGATTACCTCATTTTTTCATGAACTATACAACGACCCTTGAAAAGAAGACGGTTCTGGCGAATACTGAGAAAGGGAAGTAAACGTAGGGTGGGACGTCGGATCTGATTCAGGAAGAAGGTTGAGGTGATCTAATAAATTCTGTGAAGAAAAAAAAGAATAGGAGGCAAAAAGGGAGCTTTTTTTGTAGGGAAGGGAATCAAACTATCCGTGACCGAAAGAGGGTGAAGGTGAATAAATATCGATAAGCTATTCAGAGGAGAGGTTGGAAGGCCAGCGGTGTTGGAGGCAAAGGGCCGGAGGGGCAGTGCCCCCATGCTAATAAGGGCTCTCTCAAGGGGGAATAACAATGTCCCTTTTCGGGTGACCCTTCCTTTTTTTGCTGTCCACAAGATCTTCCTCACCTCACGGCAAAATACGCAGTTCCAATAGGTGTTTTGGCTTTCTGTGACGTGCGTATTTTTTGTATTCTCGAAATCAACAATGCAGGAAACAAAAAAATAGAATCAATGAAAATTTCTTTCGCTTGAAATCTGTGAAGGAAAAAATCTGGGGCAAACGGAAGTGGGACATTCATCCGTGGATCTGTTCTATGATGTAGGATTGACACGCATTCAAACAGTCTGATCGTATAGAAAAAGAACTCCATTTCCTCGTTGACATGTTGATAATGAAAGTTGTAACGGAAACTCTATTTTTATGAGGAGGATGGTGCTTAAAGCTGTTTCCAGGTGGTTCAAGATGAAACAAGTCTAGCCAAGTTGGGTGGGAAGTATAGCGACCACACATAACTTGCGTATTCGATGAAAATGATTGGTTTTCACCCTAATAAAAAATGTTGATGAGTTTTTGAATTGACAAAAGTCAATGAAACAAAGAAAATTTCCCGACTGTCCATGAATTATATGCTGAGGGCTTCTACTGATCAGTTTGTGATGCATTCAACAATTGTTGACTGTTCATGTTCAAGATCAACATAATATGAATTGTGAGCTTTGGATGAAAAGCTGATACTGATACTTTGGACTCCTCAACCACATGAAAATAAGATTTTTCTTGTGATCTTCAAAGATTTGGCTTAATAAAAGTAGTATCAAACCATTTCGAATCTGAGAGATGAACACTTTCTTCATGACATGAGAGCCTTGTGAAGGGGCATCAGAGTCAATGATTCAGATTTTCGCACTAATCTCAGCCAATTTTCTGCCGATTTCGATGGCGTTTGTAGCATTTATTTTGTTTTTTAGTTTCTCTAAAAGCATCGAGTATTGACATTTTTTAATTCAAAAATTTAATATTTTAATACCGGATTTGAAACTATAAGAATTTTAAATGTCAATAGCAGTAAACACGAAAATAAGAGAAAATAGCGCAAATCGCTTAGAAATCAACCTTAAATTCACGAATAATTATAGAAAAACTGATCAATACAAGAATGCGAAGGAAAGGAGAAGAAAGTGGGGGTCATACCTCTTAACTTATTGGCCTAAATAATAATGAGGTTATGGTTAGAGTATTCATTGTTTTCAATGGGTGAGATATACGTATTAACAAGTAAATTCTGAGTCAAGCGGAATGCACGAACTCGAGAATGCCTGCCTGGTTTGTACCTACGAGTACATCAAGACTAAGTGTCCACGATTTTGGAACTTTCGTAGATAAATCAATACCATCAATCCTATCCTCGGCGAAGTGACCTCCACGACTCCACCTTTTTTCGATTTTTTAAATTTTGGTGAGGTGGCCTAGAGCTAGAAACTTGACCATACACAGATCGTCAGACTCAGCACCTGAATTTTTCATAAATCTCTAAACAACCGTAAAAATTGCGCGTAAAACTTTCGATTTTGGAAGACACATTTTCAAACACTTTGGCTCGAATTCAAGTAGAGAAGAAGCGAAAGGAAGGGGCGAAGTTCATTTGACGTCGGTTATTACTTTGATAACCTCCTGAGGGGAGACTTCGTCCATCTGGTACTTTTTCAATTAATCCTCATTAAGAAGCACTCAGACAAACACGAAAGAGTCGCTAATTCAAGTAACTGCCTCCCTCACCTGCCTCTCCCTTGTTCTGTTCATTACTCCACAACTCCCGATTCATTCATTAAAACTTCCCTCGAAACTTCGTCGTTTGAAAAAAAAAAAGTCAAAAATCATCGGTCCTCAAACACTTAGTTGGGTTCTAATTTACCATCAAGTGAGCGACCTGCATTTTTGCTCGAGGCAAAATACAGGGTGTAACACCTATGTTCCTGCCATAGCCTAGGGATTGATTGTACAGCTAATTTGTGACATTTTTTGCCTCTGAACTTTTTTTTAACCCCCAATCCAACTTTTTCCACTTTTAAGAATTATTTCGTGTTTTTGACCTAGCATTATTAAAATGTTATTATCTCCTTCAATTTACTAGATAAACTCAAATTTGACGATACCATTTTTTTGCGTTATATTTTCTATCTCCTCAATGGAGAATTAAAGTTTTTAAATGGGTAAAATGGGTGAAAAATGAACTTGAAGAGGAAAAATGGTCAAATCTTGAAAATCTCAACTTTTTTTCAACCGCTCATAAGTCCCTGCCTAAAAGTTGACCCAAAAGCTCAGCTTTCCAACGGTATGGTCAGAATTGCTTCCAGTATTTTTATTAGTGGAGAAAAACTTGATTTTTTTCCTACAAAATCGACTGTTTGACGGGAGGATTCGGGGGGTCTCCTCCGCAACCACTCCTCTCACTCTCCATCCAACCCCGATTGCTCCCGTCAAACCGTCGATTTCGTTGAAAAAAAATCACGTTTTCACTCATTCAAACGCGGTTTTCTCCACTAATAAAAATATTGAAAACAATTCTGACCATATCGTTGGAAACCTGAGCTTTTGGGTCAACTTTAAGGCTTACAGGCAAGCATTTACACGCTACAAATCAGGGACTTATGAACGGTTGAAAAAAGTTGAGATTTTCAAGATTTGACCATGTTTCCTCTTCAAGTTCATTTTTTACCCGTTTTGCCTATTTAAAAAACTTTGGTTTTTCATCAGGGAGATAGAAAATTTAACGCTCTTTCCAATGGTATCGTCAAATTTGAGTTTATCTAGTAAATTGAAGGGGTTATTAACATTTTAATGATACAAGGTCGAAAGCACGAAATAAATCTTGAAAGTGAAAAAATTCGGATTTTAAGGGGGTTAAAAAAGATTCAAGAAAAAAAGTCAACAAATTAGTTGTAGAATCAATCCCTAGGCTATGGCAGGAACATAGGGGTTACACCCTGTATAGTCTGTAAAGCGGGTGTGGGTGTGACACATACATTTCTTGTATTTTATCGACAACCCGATCACGACAAATTTCACTACACTTCCAATTTATTAGAAAACATTTTGAGCCAAACCAGAGCCATCTTTAAAAGTTGCATACGGTTGGCTTTAAGGAAATAAAATTGAGCGTGTAAAGTGGCTACACGAGAATTTGTGTGCATTGAAAAGGCACACGGTACCCATATAATTCCTGGGAGATCAACTGAGGCAAAATTTGCATAATCTCAGGAAATATCATCAAAAATGGTGAAATTTGAAAAACTTTGTAATACTTGAATTACAATTTTATATTATTAGAACAGAAAATCACGAATCACATTTCAAATTCTATATTAATACTCATTTCATTCATACCGTTTACATTCGTTGCTATGGTATTACTTGACAGCTTAGTAACTGGAGTGAGCTCGTTACACTCCTCCTCACTGAGATTGATCTTCGCTTCTTGGAAAATACTTCAGAACATTCTTAATAGCTGCTGCTTGTTCTCTTCCTTCATCATCTCTGTAAAATATGGATTTAGGGTAGCTATCCATACGTGCAATTCTTGTTATTCTGAATGGTCCTTTAATATTTGGTACTTTGTTGTAAAATCCTGACTGTACTAAAATCTGATCACCTTCCAAGAGGGAGGGCACAGTTTTTGAATGGTGATTGTCAAAGTTTTTCTTCATCCTCTCTTGATACCTCATCTTCTCTTCAGGCGAATATGGTTCCTCCTCAATCATATCGGCAGTAACACCATGGGCTTCGTCTGCTGGGTAAAGTGATACTTTCCCGAATGCCATGAAATGTGGAGAACAACCGATTCCTGATGAGTGCGACCGATTGAGGTGTTTTACTGCTGCCTCCAAACAACTTTTCCACCCTCCTTTGAATTGAGGATACATGGCGAGGAACTGCTTGATGTCTCTTATTTTCCGTTCTGCCAAGCCATTCCCAGCAGGATGGTAGGGCGTAGTGTGGACAAGGCTAATCCCTCTCTCTTGAGCAAATCTTTGCAATGACCTTGAGGTAAACTGCGCACCATTGTCTGTAACCAGTTTTTTAACCTTATCTATCACTGGCAAATGTCGTAAATATTTAATCACCGATGCAGATGTCTCCGACATGCTTTTTGCAAACGAATACCGAGAATATTCGTCGATGGCCACCAGAAACGATTTAGTTGACTGGTGTCCTTCAGATTTCTTGCAAAGCTCCCCAAAATCTAGGTGAAGTGTGTGGAATGAACTGGGTGCTGTATGAGGTATTATCATCGTGTCAGGCTTGGGGCGATATTTGAACTTCAGTACCTGGCATTGGTGACAGCTTCTGATATACTTCGCAATATCTCCTTTCATTTTCGGCCAATGAAACCTCTGCCTAATCTTCAAATATGTCCTCATGAAACCGTCATGACCACCAGAATCCGGATTATCGTGGTAAGTCCGTAGCAATTCATCTCTATTTGCTGGATCAATATGGATTTTGCCTTTATTGTTCTTTACAACGGCATTGATGTCGACCACTTGTGGGGTTGCTGGCATTGATATACAAAGCCTCGATATCGCATCAGCGTCCTCCAACTCCAATCCTTTCCTATGATTGATCTTGGTGTTGAATCCCATAAGGAACATTTGCCAACGAGCTAATCGTCCTTTAGCCTCTTTGAGATTCAAGATATAGCTCAACGCCTGATGATCGGAATGAATGACAAATTCTCTGCCTTCTAGGTAAGATTGGAAATACTTTATCGCTTTTATAACAGCCAGCCCTTCTTTTTCTGTAACGCTGTAGTTTATCTCTGGCTTCGAGAAAGAATACGAATAATATCCTATCACCCTCAGTTGTAGCTTTTTTGGTTTTGAAGCATCCCTCTGGTACAAAATTGCACCACATCCGTAGTGAGAAGAGTCAGTACATAGTTCGAAATTCAGACGCCAGTCTGGAAGCTGAAGAACTGGATTCGATGAGATTTTCTTCACCAATGTTTGAAAAGCATTCTCACAATCATCGGTCAACTTGAATTCTACATTCTTCTCCTTCAACATATCCAAAGGCTTCACTATTCTTGCGTAATCAGGGATAAAGGCTCGAAAATGACCGGTCAGACCTGTGAAAACTCGAAGAGTGTGTACGTTGTGGGGCCTTGACATTTTTCTAACCTTATCTACAGACTCCTCCTTGGTTGTTTTTGTTTTACCATCTATCTGACGGCCGAGGAAAGTGATATTAGATTGACAAAAAATGCTCTTCTCCAAGTTCAATTGTAAACCAACTTCTGTCAGTTTCTTCACGACCTTGTACGTCTTCTGAGCACATTCAATCTCCGTATATCCACCTACTATTATGTCATCAATGTAGACCCAGATGAGAGGGTCTTCAAGCAATGAACCCAGAGCTTCAACCATGCACCTTTGAAACTTCGGTGGAGAATTTTTCCACCCGAACGGCAATCGGTTGAACTCAAAGTGCCCAAAAGGTAGGACAAAGGCTGTATATTTTCTGGTTTCATCAGAGAGGGGAAACTGATGAAAACCGTCTTTCAAATCCAACTTCGTGAAGCAACAGCAACCTCCAAAGCTTGATATTATCTGGTCAGTCAATGGGAACGGAAATGGATCCAAATCTGTGAACTCATTGATCATACGAAAATCTTGGCAGAGACGAAGGCTTCCATTTTCTTTGGGAACTATCACACAGGGTGAAGCATATTCTGACTCAGAAGTCCGAATAACGCCCCTTGACCTTATTCTGAGCCCACTCATACTTTTCCCTATTCAACCGATAAGGCTTCTGCTTCACGATGGGAGAATTCGGCTTCAGATTGAATTTTATTTCCTTGGATGGTCCCATCCTGCTGCCATCAGCCTGCTGAGGAAACATTCGAACCACATCGTCACGGCTCAATATGACCTTTTCGTAGGAGCCTTTTTTAACTTGATACACAGGTTCTTCAATTTTTGCCGGCACTAGACGAAGTCCCAGCTGACGTAGAGATGGCCAGCCTATTATGGCTTCATATGGCAATTGATCCACTACGTATGCTTTAGAAACTACCTTAGACTCACCCAAGCAAATTGTTATTTGAACGGCTCTAGAAACGTTTTGAATAGACCCATTGAAGCCTCGTAATACTTCGTCTTCTCTACTACACTTCCATCTATTTCTAGCAACAATTTTATCCGAAACTAAATTCACCATTGCACCTGTATCCAACAAACTCTTCACGTTAACTCCATTCAAACTTAGAGATTGGACAAGTGGCAAGCTACTTGAATCGTTAGACAAATAAGAAGAAAATACATCTATAGAAAAGGTTCTATTTTTGTTCATAGCGTTACCGAAATTGGTGAGAGCCGATGAATCAATGTCCTCTGCATTTTCAGGGCTAGGCAAATACGGATTGTCCACCTGTATTGTTTCAGTCTCGGTTAATGGTCTCAATCGCACAAAAGACTGTCTAAACTTCTCTTTGGAATCTAGATCGGTACCGTTCCCCATCAATAAATTCTGCATGTCTGCAGGAAGGACGTGCAAAATTAATAAATTGAATACTCTATCAGGAAGCTTACCAAATGCTAGTAGAAGTAATCGTTGTTTCTCATAGTAGAACTGCATCAGACATCCGAACTGGTAGTGGTATCCCAAAGCATCAATCACGAGTTGGACAGGATTCTGTCCAAATGCAGACATGAATGATGTTTTCCATTCATCCCAGTTATTTGAAACTTGACCGACTATACGTGAATTGAACCACTTTTCGGCTACACTTCCTGAACTTAAACATCCAAGAAGGTTGTTTATTTTCTGCTCATCTGTGCACCACCTATTTTGTGCACAGGCCAACTCGTAAAGGCTAATCCAGGAGCCGGGGCTTTCAGTTTTACCATCAAATCGAGGTATCTCCATCTTCTCAGGTCTATTAGCAAGTTCGTTTATTGCCTCAGTGAAAGACGTGGCCATTGAGCTCATAACCCTCTCAATAAGGCCACACATAGTCTTCTGTTGAGATTGGAGAATCGAATTCATGAGTACCTGGAACTCACTCGGAAAATAAGCCGCCGAATTACCAGAATTAGTCATGACCGGAACGTCTTCTGGCAAACACTCCCACGAAGACATGTCCTATATCACTGAACTACCGACCGCGCCAAATTGTAATACTTGAATTACAATTTTATATTATTAGAACAGAAAATCACGAATCAAATTTCAAATTCTATATTAATACTCATTTCATTCATACCGTTTACATTCGTTGCTATGGTATTACTTGACAGCTTAGTAACTGGAGTGAGCTCGTTACAAACTTGTGCTCGTGTAACAAATTTCATGTTTAATTGATATCAATATTACGATAAGTATGAGATTCATGTGGGATATCCCAGGAAAATCATGGTATGATGCAACATAAATTTATTTTCAACCCTTTTTCAAACTTATTGTTCAATTCACCCTCGGAAACAATTAATTTTTATCAATTACGACTCCTAGGGGGGTGTGACGTTGGATGGTTTGCTTTCTGTGGGGTTTGTTTTTACGAGATCCGACATCCGGGATCACGACAACGAGAGGGGAGAGGGAGAGAGAGCCTTACAAGACTTTTAGCTGCGCCATATCTCATTTTTATTGAGAATAATCAAGGTTAGATGCCCCATGGGTTATATACGAGGCCATTAAACAAGGCTGAAGCCCAGGAAGGGAGAGCTTTTCCTTGGAGGAGCCATTTCCTCCGATCTTAGTGTTTTATGTGTTGGATAAGATGGACATCTTCGTCGAAACTGATTCGAATTGTATTATTGTTTATTAGTTGCAATGACAAATTTAAAGAATCTTCAGGACTGTGTTTCAAGTTATTTAGAAAAATTACGCTGATGATTTGTGGCTCCTTCGCCCCAAATGCCGAACTTTCAGCACTGGGCATTGAGTCCGAGCTCCGTCGCATAGAGTTCTTTTACGCAAAAATTGGTCCAGCCAGCTCGTTTCGGAACTGAATCATTCATACCCTTCTCATCCAAATATTGGAACGTATTCAATAATGTGAATGAATGAATGTTTTATTTGTTGTGTAACACATAGTGCATTAACCATAGTCAACATAAATATTTAACAATGGCTAACAAATGAATATAACAAGTGATAATACTAGGACAGGTAACGTAGGTAATTAAAAAAAAATAAATAAATAAATAAAAAGGGGGAAGAAGAAAAGAAACAAGAAAACTCTAAGCCACAAAAGCAGCGGAGCCTGGCAGGGGGTACCCAGCCGGGCCCGAACCCACCCACCATGGCGCTCCCAGACCGTATACCCAAATGGGCAACGGCCAAGTTTGCAATGCATTAGGTAACTACAAACGAGGGAAATCCACCAAGGAGGGCCAAGAACCCCGACCGGGACACCGCAGCCGACGGCCTCGAACCGGAGGTGCTTAAACTAAAATGACTAGAAAATATGGCGATGGACGACTAGGAAATTTGACAGACGATTAAAATATCTAACAATAGACAAGTGACCCAAATAATTGTATATCCTATATTCACATATATATTGAAACGTATCCTATCCTAATATCACAGCAAGATTACTTATCATAAGAGAGATCACAGAGTCAACTAGAATAAATAGCACATAAATACATCTGAGCTTGGCTGAACTGATTACTTTTAATCATTCCTCAGGTAGAAGCACGTCATAAAAATAAGTTTACTAAAATAGAAATTGATTTTGGCCTATTTATTATAAATCATGAAATTCTATTAGAAATCGTACTAGCTTCAAAATATTCGTCATAATTGTAAAAGTAAAGTAAAAAAAGTAAACAACCATTTCAGATTGGATTTTCGTCCGACTGCCATTCCTGGCGTCGCGGACGTCATCAGCTGTCTTCCTAAGGGAAGATCAAAATTTGTTCTGATGATTTCGCTCATGGCTTTCCATTGGCCTCTCCGCCCTGGGTTGCGACGAGGGGGAGCTGCGACCGGCTTGCCCGAAAATATGCTCTCGAGGCGAGCCCCGAACTCACGGCCCCTGCAACCGCTCCGAGTCTCGTCTTCAGAGACACATGCCGTAGTTCGCTCGGCCACAGCTGACCCTCGTCATAATTGTATGGAGCAAGCTTGTAAAGAAATCCAACAACTGTACGCTTGAAACGTTTTCTTTTCTGGTTTCTCACTTTCTTAGGAATAGCATTAAAAAACTTTAAAGCCCACTATTTTGTATTGTTCCGGGACGCACTTAGCCTACTGAACGGTATTCGAAGATCATCGGAATTTCTTGTTGTAGTCATGTGGGACAGCTCCAAATTCATCCTGATGGTCATAGACGTACAAAAGGCACTCGAGAATATAAATGGCAAGTAATAATAAGTAGCTTTCGAAATTAAAGAGTTGGTAATGCTGCATTAAATTTCGTGATACATGCAGTCCTATAATGAAAACATATTGTTTAGTAATGCATGCATTCCAGGGGACGTCCCATTGGATAAGCATTAGATCAGTTTAACCAGTTGTTAAGTGATAAAACTGTTTCACTCGATATAATTTATTTATTACTTTAGGCAAGAAATAACCCCCCCCCCCACACCATTATCCACCTTAACATTTCTAGCGGCATGGGAGCCTCGAATCTGAAGAGCATTTTAAAATCCATGATCTACGATACCCAACATGCGAATTCGAGTTCGCCCCCCCCCCCCCCCCACCACCACCACCAATGGTGCCAGTCTGGCACCAAAGCGGAAATACGTCGTAACATTGAACTTTCACCTGTTAGTTTTGGTAGGCAGTCCATCGAGGTTCACATCCGTATTTAAGGTGAAACACACAAAAAACCCACGAAATATGAGGTTTATGGTATCCTGGCACCATGGTGGCACCACTATTAGTTCCATGGTGGTACAGAGAATAATTCATGAAAATCCAGAGGTATAATGAGAATTTTTCCTCAATTTCAAAGCTTGGGTACAATTAGTAAGCAGTAAAGGAACCAAAATATTGAAAAATCGGATATTTTGTGAATATTATCCCCCCACTCACCCCCTCCTCTTGCGAATTTTGGTACTCTGGTGAAATCATGTACAACGGGGAAAATATTTTAGTCAAACAAAAAAAGAAACACACAAATCGGTTGGAAATTGAGGCCTGGGCAGAGTTTATAAGATTATGCCCGCAAACGCACGTTTTTTAAGCATTAACCCCTCCTTTCCCCCCTTTAAAAAGCAAAATTCCAAATTCCGGCGCCGTAGTGCACAACTAGATAGTTTTCCGCGTCGAAAAAAAAAGAACCACGAAAATCGGTTGAGAACTAAGGCCTGGGCAGAGTACACAAGATTATGCCCAAAAACCCACGTTTTTTGAGCATTAACCCCCCCTTTCCCCCCCTTAAAAGGCAAAATTCCAAATTTCGGCGCCGTAGTGCACAACTAGATAGTTTTCCGCGTCGAACAAAAAAAGAACCAGGAAAATCGGTTGAGAACTAAGGCCTGGGCAGAGTACACAAGATTTTGTTACACACACACATACACACATACACACATACACACACACACACACACACAGACATACACCTATGGTTTTTTTCGCGGATTTGGATTCAGAATGGTCTAAAACGGATTACTGTGTGGTTATTTTTTTTTTCTGTTGAGTGTTGTCCAACTTCACCCCAGATCGATCGCATAAGGACGCCCAAGTCTTACTGTGGGACGTCCTAAAAACGACCTTTGGTGAAAAGGAAACAAAGAAAGTTGATTGGAAACAGATTGCAAACAAAGAAGATTCGCCAAAATTAGACCATTGTGGATCACCTTCAATCTTGAACTCAAGTAAAAAACGGTCCTCAATGGAAAAAATCGTACTGCCAGCTCGATGGCAAGTCACAATAGGAGTTAAACTCCTGGGTGGAAATAATTAGCGATATTGTTGGCACTTTGAGGAAAAATCGAGGGGGAGCTGAGAAAAGGAAGTGAATTAAGGGTGGAACGTCGAAAGAGTTATCCGACCACTAACTCGATTAAATTAGAAGGGAAACGCCCAGAGCGGGAGACACCGCACAGAAAGGGTTCTGGAAGGGTTGAAGGAGAAATGTTTGTAAAACATTTTTGAAAAAGGAAGGAGGCGTAAAGGACTTTTCATAATTCCTGGCGTTAATGCAGGGAACGAAGGCTCCCGAGGTGGAAGTTAATTTGGAGAACCTTCTTCGACTTTTGGACGTTATTAAATCTTCAGTGGGTTCTTCAATGGTGCTGTCTTCATTCGGAGAAGTTCAATTCTATACAAACTGAGAGGCGGATGTTTTGATTGGTAGAGTGAAAAGGATTTGAAGAATCCACGCTGTTGAGGATTCTTAACAACTAATTAGATTAAGCTACCCTAAATGGTAAGGAAGTAGGGAGGTGGGACTCATGTATAAATACAAAGTTGAAAATGAAGATTCTATTGCTCATGTAATTCTATTCTCCTCTCCGTGATACATGGCTGCTTGCTCTGCTTACAGTTTGTCATCACAAGAAACAACGCTTTTGCTGCACTTGACGCTACATTTTTCCGATTTTAGTAAAACAAAATTTCTTCACCTGATGATATCACTTTTGGGGTAAACATTAATTTTCGTTTTCCTTTGGGTGAAGCTTGCAAACGTGGTGACTACTTTTTGAACTAATTCCGAGACATTCAGCCTCATCTTGACTCATCGAGACTCATCGAGCTCTAGGCCACCACTCCTCGCCTGTGCAACTCCAAAATGTAAACAACTATTACTGTGGCTTCTCTTGACAAGACATAAAACGTAAGGAAACAACTGTCCAATCAGATATACAACTGCATGAACTATACTGTAACCAAAATGAATCAGAAGCATCTGCCTCATCTGCACTGTGAACTAGTGACTGGCCAGCCAGGCTTATTATTGAAAATAATAAACCAAAAGATCTACTCATTCAAAAGAAGGCTGGTGTCAAAATTCTCAGGATAAGGCCTTCTTTCTATTAAAAATTAAAAAAAAATCAGGCGCACTCCTCATTATGTGACATTATGTTTGGGATACTTTTCTATTGACTTTTTGCAAAATCCCAAAATGATGGATCCCTGAGAAGTTTAATCTGAGCTTAGAGCTCAGAGCACGGGGAAGATTTCCGGAGACAATCCTGAAACCAATGCAGTTGTTCCTCAGTGTTGACAAGTTGAATAATCTGACATTCGAACGAGATGTTGAAGAAAGGAAATTATATCCCTACTATTTTGTACTAAAACTGAAAGTAGCCAAGGTATATGCGCCTATAGCGAGGAGGTATATACGCCTATATACGCCTATAGCGAGGAGGGCTGACGTGATACCCTATTCACCAAGATTGGACCATAAAAAAATTGCTGGTAGATAATTTTCTTCCGAGACGTACTGCAGAATACTCTCACCAGAGTTAATAACAGTCGTAAATAGGTTCCATTCTGCTCTTAGGTTAGGATAGATTAGGATCACATTTTCCATGCTCAAAATGATGACATCCCAATATCCGGGTCAACCTGGTCAACAAAAAGTGATTCCTGTTTTGTTTAATTACCAAAACACAGAGTTTGAGTGCTTACTTCTCCGTTTTGGTGCTGCTGGATGCCATATTCAGTGTTTGAAGCTTGAGGGAGTCGTTGAAATACTTTGAATCGAGTCACATGAGGGTGACTAACAGACTATGGAAAAACCTCGAAGTCACCGTGGATGAAGCGATATTTCTCGCTCAGTCGAGCGAACCGCGATTCGAAATGCGCCGCACGTCCCAAAGCCGGTTACTTTTTAAGATGAGTGGGTCGAAAGCCCCAGGGAGAGGGGACCACAAAACATTTGCCTTCCCGGAGGACCGCTTTTCAAAGTATTTTTTTCGGTTTCTGTCACCCCCTCTCTTCCTTCACTCCTTCAATTCGGGCCTTTAGAGGTTAGTAAGCCCCTGAATCAATCTCGGCTCATAAGGCAGAGACACCGCCGCGATATTTCTCCATCTCTTCCGGACAATCAACGACCGAATGGTCTATTGTTGACAAGAAAGCGGCCATCTGGTTGCATTCGTACGAAAGAAAAGTTAATATAAATGGAGGATTTGCGGCGGCTTGGCTTGTGGTAAATAAAAGAGGGTGGTGAATGACTAGAATATTCCTGAGTTTTTGAATTATTCTCGAACCAACCCTTGTACTGCAACAAAAGTGACTTTGACAAACAGATTTTTACTCCCTACAAAACTTGGCATATACAGGATGTAAACGTTAAGGGCGCACCATCGGCTAGGGATCGATTTTACAACTAATTTCCATCATAAAATGTCTCCTAGCAATTTTTTTTTAGAGAGTTCGTTTTCGAGTTATTTCACTTTTAAGATTTTTTTTCGTGTTTTCGACCTTGTTCAATAAAACTGTCATAGCTCCGTTAATTGAAGAATAAATTCAATATTTATCATACCATTGGAAAGAGCATCAAATTTCCTTTCATGATAATGCAAGTTCAATTTTTTGTAAAGAGATTTAAATGTAAAAAATAAGCCCAAAGACAAAAATGTGTAAATTATTGAAAATGTTCAGTTTTTCAAACGTTTGCTAGCCTCACTGAATGTACGAATTTTTTTCCTGCAGTAGTCCTAAAAGTTGGCCCAAAAGCATACCTTTCTTACGGTATATTCAGATTTTTTTTTTAATGCTTTTATTTTTGAAAAATTTGTGTTTCCTTGAGAAAAAGCGTGAGATTTTTATCGAATTCGTGGGTTCAGCATGACGTAGTGACTGTTTCATCACTTGCGGGTGAATGAAGTTTGGGGCGGTTTTCAAAGTGATTTTGGTTTATTATTTTCAATAATGAACCTTTGGAATCGACCAAGAAAAAAAAAATTTAACACCTCCTCAAAATTTGATGGTTTACGTTTCAAGGTTCGTAGAATCCAAAAATCGAATAAAAATTTGGCCGTCCATCCGCCGTACGCCGTAAAATGAATTTTGAAATTTTGAAAACGCCCTAACTCAAAAAATGTTGATATAAAGGTATTGTTTTCCTTCAATTTAAGATTCTATAAAATTTTTAGAATTTTTTGAGACCACCCGGAGCTCTGTAGGACAAACCGTTCGCTCACTACGAGAATTTAAAGTTTGGACGTACGATAAATCAGAAACACGAGTGTGAATCGCAAAAGAGGCCTAATCTCCGTTCAAATTAAGGCTGACCGAAATGCGATCGATGTTTTTCTTCATGTTGGATTGTTGGTGGCTTTGCAGACGATTAATCTATATAGAAAAATTTAAAAAAAAAATAAACCATTGTGTAATAATTTGCAGCGTTTTTCTCGCAGAATCGAATAGTGCCACTCAGAAGGCTGTGTGAGTGTCTAAAACAAAATATTTAGGCAGAGTGATAACGACGTGGAAGTAACTAGAATGTAGATACCCTTGTTCTCCTAATTCGGGTTCCTGTGGTGATTTCAATAGTTCTTATGGTTCGGATTGTTGATCATAATTATCTACACTCAAGTATTCCAACGATTTTATTTCATAAAATATTTTCAATGTGTCCTTCATTTTGGGTGATGATGAGTAAGGGGGCCTAGAGTTCTCACGGCCCTGGAGTTCTACTTGTGTTGGAACCTGAAAGCTAGGGTGTACCAAGCAATTGTGGATAAGAGGGATGAGCAGTTGGAGAGGATCCACCGGTGCACCAACCTCATGAGAGTGGACGCAGATGCACCAGGACAGGCTGTGGATGCGGTTCGCCATAGTTTCTGCATCACCCGAAATCGGGGACACATTGAAAATATTTTATAAAATAAAATCTTTAGAATACTTGAGCGTAGATAATTATTATCCTACAGTCTGAACCATACGTCATGCTGAACCCACGAATTCGATAAAAATTTCACGATTTTTCTCTCGGAAACACAAATTTACTAATTTAAATACTTTATACTTTAAATTTATTTAAATACTTTGGGCTTATTTTCTTACATTTAAACCTCTTTACAAAAAATTGAACTTGCACTATTGTGACAGGAAATCTAGTGCTCTTTCCAATGGTATGATCAAATTTGAATTTACTTCTTTAATTAACTTAAAAGAGAAATAACTCGAAAACGACGCCTCTAAAAAAAATTGCCACGAGCCATTTTTTGTTGGTAATAAGTAGTAGAATCGATCCCTAGCCGATGGTGCGCCCATAATTTTACACCCTGTATTCACGATTCAAGCAAATGAAGATTGCGAAACCTATAAGAGTACCTATGAATTTGAGTACTACTACAGAAGTACGTACTACTAAAGTGGGTAAGGTTTACTGAAATTCGAAAAAAAATCACAAGTGAGTAGTGTTTGTGGAGACGAGGAATGAACTTTGAGGATTTCGGTTTAAATAATATTAACTAATAACATTATTAATAAATAAATAAATGTTATTTAAATAAATTTTTAATAAGTAAATTTTAATTAATAATAAATGTTATTAGCTTATTAAGACGTGAAATTTCCTATAAGAATATTATTGCCTTATAAAGTAAAACAAAAATTACTATAAAACGGTTAAAATATGTCTTTGAAGTGACCTCAGTGGAATTCATGATACGAGGAGAGGGCAAATTGAGGCCCTCATACACAAAATCGTGCGAAAGGTCGTGCATTTTGACTGCTCGGGCCCGAAGCAATCAATATTCTAGCCAAGATAATTCGCGATGAAGACTGGATACTGTGATTTGAGGAGGTAAGATTGAAGATCAAGGCTCGGTACACAAATAATAAGGCAACCTGGACTATTAGTTCCAGGTTTTATTGCTGCTTTGTAGTGTACCAGGAACACCGCGTGGAAAGAACATGACCTGATATAAGTCGTTTGATATATTTCTTTTGAACTCATTCCCAACACCGCAAATCAGCAATGAATCACGCGAAATCTAGAAGTTTTCTCTATCTGCCTTGCAAGGTTTCATAGAGTTTACCAAAACATTCAAGGTTTGTTCCAAGCGAGCTGAACTCATGAGCCAGTTCGGCGCAGTGGCCAAGCGCAGGGATGGGGGCTGGTGAAATGTGTTCCAAGCGGTATAAATGTATAAAATGTATTTAAAAAAATTGTACCTAACTTTGACTTTCTACTCGGAGTGTACACTGAACCGTGTTCCAAGCCCGATGGGTTCATGAAATTTCTGCACCGAGTTCACGAAAATTTCGAACTGTCTGAGGAGGAGGTGCAGCTTTGGGTTCGGGTGCAGAAATAAACATCCATTTTTGTTTTTGGCGCAAAATTAGAGTTACCTATTTGTTCTAAATCGTTGTTGTTTGTTCGTTCCAAGCGTTTTGTTCTGCTTTTTCACTCCATTATTTTTTTTATTTCGAAAGTGTAGAACTCTCAACGAGAATAATGGATGTGAATAATTTAATTTATTCTTTATTATTCGATGAGGATAGCCTTCCACTGGAACAAATCCTCAGGACAGAAGAGGATGAGCTAGAGGAAATAGCTGCTGCGGTCGACAACCGGATTTGTAATAAAAATGAAGATTATTTAAAACCAGTACTATTATAGGAAAATGTCCAATTTATTGAGCATTTTAGGGTATCTAAAAAGATCGCCCAGAAAATTGCGGAGGGGATCAACCTTCGGAGTTCTACCACTCTGATACTGGGCTGTTTGGTCGATTGCTTCCAATTGAGCAAATACGTACATTTTAGCGAATTATTTAAAGTATTTTTATTCATCAAATGAATAATTTAGACAGTTATTTAGAAGAGATTTGCCTGGGTTTAAATTTTAAAAATGTCAATGCAATGGTCCAAAAATCGAAGATAGGTATACATACCTATCTGGAAAATTACACTCCATATTATGGTACATGTACCATAATATGGAGTGTAATTTTCCAAGTACTTGCCCACGCTAGGTCGAATGCGAGCGGTCTCACATCACCAGCACTAGTTAAGGGTTCGTAGCCAGGATTTGGTTTCGAAGAAGGAAACCTGGCAATTATTCGAAATTTCTCCCTTGATGGGAAAAACAACAGATCATGGATATGTCTAGGCAGTATTTTGTTCTCCATCAAGGGAGAAATTAGGTGAAGGTTACCGACTTAATACTTGAAATGAACATAGGAAGATGTGGGCAGGAAGAGAAAAAAACGTCTGCCAAGTTGGGTGGGCAGTATAGCTTCCTCACTCATTGTAACATGGACGTATAGAATCAGTTGGCGAAAAAATTTTGATTCAAAGAGTTATTGAATACCAAAATATTGGCGATAATATGCGGGATAGGGTTGCAGGTATTAATGTTTATAATATTTTTATAATTTTTATAAGGTATTATAGTTTATAATATTTTGTATCTTCAACGTAGAAGTTTATTTAGCGATCCACCGTCTAGGACCTAAACCACACAATCCCTGAAAATTTCATCGAAATTGGTTGAATAGTTGCGGAGTTTTGGTTGTAACAATAAATTTAAAGTTCGCGCATGCGCAGCGGCTATTGCTTGACCAATTTGATTGAAACTTATAGGGTGTCTCTTAGAAGTTAGTCCCTAACTAACCTCCAAATTTGAGCAAAATCGGTTCATTAGAAACCGAGAAACCGAGGTTCCAGGAAATTCACGTTTGCGCATGCGCACTCGCTCCTATTGGTCCGAAGGTGCTGAAATTGATAGGGGACCGTCTAGTACCTAACCCGCACAATCCCTGAAAATTTCATAAAAATCGGACCACAGGTTAGTATAGTTTTGCCCGGGACAAGGATTGACCACAGACAGACCGACAGACAGACAGACCGACAGACAGACAGACAGACACGGAACCAAAATTGTTCGGGAAGCTGTAAAACGCAAAAAGCAAGTGGAAATTTTGATTTTGGAGGACATTTTTTTTCACTTCTTTCACGAATACAAAGCTTCCCTACCTTCGGTAGTGAGGAAGCAAAAACAACTTTTGTTCCACTTTTCGTGTTCCAAGCGATGAGTACACGAACTGAGAAACTTCTGCACCCGCTCTACACCTTCCCCCTCCCTCTTTGAACTCACAAGAACCCGAACCTGCACTCGCACCTGCACTGCACCTGAAATCTCCTCGCATGAAACAAACCTTCATTCTGGCCATCAGAAACCTGAACTTGTCAAAAAAGTTAGAAATGGAAAAGTAAGAGTATTCTTAGGTAAGTTTGGATTCAAATGTGAAACCACTCGGTCAGTAGGTGACTCACTCGTAGTAAACACCAGCTGCAATGAAGGAATCAATGACCGACAGCTCCGTTGATCCGAAGGAGAATCAATTTCCTCACCAATCTAACACGAGTTCACCTGTAGCGATCAGTTCAGCTGTCAAGATCAGCTCCCAACTAATTGTTATTAGGGCAGAAATGACGTCGAGAGGGGGCGAGAAAGGGGTTGAAGCGAGATAGACGGGCGGAACAGGAAGTTCCCACGAAGGACCTGCGGGGGCTGCTCGCCGCAGACAACTCAGATATGTGGAGCAACTGTTGATTGTTTACGCCCCCAACTCGTTCCCACACTTGCACGGAAATTAGACGCAGGAGCCGTACCTATTCGCCCCTTATGTGTACCTCTCGTCGCTGCTTCCTGATTTTCGGAACCTCAGGGAGAGAGAACATATTGTTTGGTAATGCATGAACTCCAGGGGACGTCCCTTCGAATGAGAAGTAAATATTTCAATTCCAACAGCAAGCGGTTCACGCAGTAAAACTTGGATTCTTAATTAACTTTTACCTGCACTTAAAGTGTTTCGAACTAAGAACTGAACTTAGTGAAGAAGGGAATGTTCAAACACGTAGTAAAAACGCTGCAAATTATTACACAATAGTTTATTATTTTTCTATTTCGGTCACCCACCACCTACCGTCCAACATGACGAAAAACATCGGTCACATTTCGGTCAGCTAAAATTTGAAAGGAGATTAGGCCTCTTTTGCGATTCACAATCGTGTTTCTGATTTATCGTACGTCCAGACTTAAATTCTCGTAGGGAGCGAACGGTTTGTCCTAAAGGGCTCCGCGTGGTCTCCAAAAATTCTAACAATTCTATACTATCTTAAATACTTGGAAAAACAATACCTTTATATTAAAATGTTTTGAGTTAGGGCGTTTTAACGATTTAAAAATTCATTTTTCAACCCTTAGAAGTGACCTACGTCAACAAAAATCTTCGGGGCACATCTAGACCCAAAATGAAGCCTACATACCTACCAAATTTCATCAAAATCGGTCAATGCTAAGTGGGTAAAGTACGGCGTACGGCGGACGGACGGCCAAATTTTTATTCGATTTTTGGATTCTACGTACCTTGAAACGTAAACCAACAAATTTTGAGCGTGGTTAAAAAACATTTTTTAAAAAAAAATTTAAAAATAAATTAAATTAAAAAAATTTTTTTTTTTTAAGTTAAAAAAATAACAAACCAAAATTCACTTCAAATAACTATATTTGTTAGAAGTACTGAAAGATAATAATTTTCAAAAGGAACAAGGATCAGATTCGTGATAAAGAACAAAAACCGCTACAAATTATTACTCAAAGGTTAATTATTTTTCTATGTAGATCACTCGTCTGCAAAGAACTCGGCTTTGCCTTTGTCAACACCTTCCAACCACAGGTACTACCTACCTACCACGTACCTACAGCGATCGCATTTTGTTCAGCTAAAATTTAAACGGAGATTAGGCCTCTTATGCAATTCACACTCTTGTTTCTGATTTACCGTAAGTCCAACTCTTAAGTTCTCGTAAGGAGTGAATTCTTGGTCCTACAGAGTTCCAAATTCAATACTATCTCAAATTGTTGGAAAAACAATACCTTCACAAAGAAATTTTTTGAGCTAGGGCTCTTTCTAATTTTCAACCCTTAGAAGGGACAGACATCAACCAAAAGCTACGGGGCACAACTAGACCCCAAATGGAGCCAACATACCAAATTTCGTCAAAATTGGTCCATGGGAAGTGAGGAAAGTGCCGCGTACTGCTAACGGCCAAAATTTGTATTAAATTTTTGGATTTTACGTTTTTAAATTATTATAATTATTATTATATTATCATTTGTTTACGTTTTAACAATTTTTATTCTTGGTTGATTCCAAAGGTTCATTATTCAAAATAATAAACCAAAATGCGGCCTCGCTGATGGGGGTTGGAAGTATCTTTTTCTACTGGACGAGTTAAGTTGACGAACTCTGTAGGTGAGTTCAACTGTGAGTTCAAACGAACTTGGGAACCAAACAAATGTACCAACTAACATTTCTAGCACCTTGAGATCTCCGGAATTTGAGGAACAGAATTTTAAAGTCCATGATAAATGGAAAACACACATGAACTCGAGCTTTTATCGACCCCCTCCCCCTCCGCACCTTAAGCAATGCCAGTCTGCACCTAAGCGAAACCTGGTGTCATTGCTTTTGTATCTGTTGGTTTTGAAAGGGTAGTCAGTAGAAGATAATATCAGTAGTGGAATTGAAACACCCGAACACCCCAGCTAAGATGCCGTATCTAGTGTTATAGCACAAAGGTGACATCACTGTTCTATGGCACGGTGGCACAAAGAATAGTTCCAGGAAATTGTGTGATCAATTGATTTTGTTCCCTGAATTTAGAAGCTCGAGTTCTATTAGTTTATAGCAAATAGCAAGTTACTTTTTTCTGTTGGGTATTAATCCTGCCTAATCCTAGATCAATTTCCTAGTCCTTTACAGGGTGACGTCTTAAAAAACATTCATAAAAACATTATTGGTATTGAATTCAACTAAGAGACATTATTGGTACGGCATTCCAGTTAGGGGTGTTCTAAAACATGAGAACATAATTGGTACGGAATTCCAGTCTTGGTTGTTCTAAAACATGAAAACGTTATTCGTAGAGAATTCCACAGAGGGATGCCCTACAACATGAGAAGATAATTGGTCGGAAACTCCACAGACGGATGCCCTAAAACATGAAGACATAATTTGTTAATA